>JAZBGY010000414.1:0-60108 GCA_037414755.1 Lydus trimaculatus | reverse complement strand
TATTTTGTTGATAAATATCTACTACTTAAATGAATGAACAATGTAAATTTTAATGCATTTTTGAAGAGAATTGTACATAATAGATATATATAGAGTTATTTTAATATAAATATATTGATATTATATGACTGCAGTTGCAATATTGCAGCATGACATTTACTTAAATCCAGTCATGCTCATATTTATTTATAAGTAGAAGTCGCTTTTATGTAATATATCGAAATCTTTAACAGATAAATATATTATTATATCGTTCTTTATATGAATTGTTGTTTTATTTATTATTAATAAAACAATCTTATAAACAGACAGAAATCTTGAAAAATATTCAATCAAATAAGACAAGAAACAAAACAACAACAAAAAAAAAAGAAATAAATGGAACAGGTAAGTGACATATCTATATCTTTATACAAACCATACGAAATAAAGCATTTCTTTAGAGAGATCTATAACATACTTTATCTATTAATTAATTCATCCTCAAATTGATTATAGAGAAATAAAATTCTTGACATTATCGGTAAATAACACAACTTTAATATTTATTTGTAATCAACTATTCAAAAAAGAGAAATTGAAACGAATCTAATGCTTGTCATAAAACAATACCTACTATTATTTATTATTAACTACTATCATTATTATTATTATTATTATTATTAAAATGTATAAAATAATGTTAGTTAAAGCTGTCAGCTTAACATGTTAATTTAAACATCGTCATTGACATGGATAACAATTCTTGTAACCCATTGCAAATTAAAATAAGCTTATAATCATTGAAGCGTTACACGATTTATATCTACCTCAAGTATAATCTTCAGCCCACCCTGTTGTTGTTAAATGATCCTATTTAGTTCCGCTATAATTGTAGTTTTCCAGTCTTCACTTATATAACACTAACAAGCGCCGATATTATGGGATCTAAACAGGAATAGGATAAATATATTTAGAAATTCGGAGAGCTTTCGTACGTTGCTCGAATCTTAATTTTTGATAATCCACTTGAGGTATGTGTTATTTAGATAAACGTGCTTATTTAGTTCCTCCTGGAAGCACCAGGTGAGAATGTAATTTGACCGTCCTCTAATGATAATAGAGCTTGCAACTGAAAGTTTTACCTGATTTTGATAGTTCCAACTACTGGATAGTTCTTCATCACAGTTTATCAATGCTGCAGCCAAATTTACAGTAAGGCTGTTCAATTCTTATTGTGTACTAGCTTCTTCAAAATCTGTCAATGTACCGAAAAAAACTTCTGAAACAAACGAAATCAAGTCAAAACTGAAGCTCATTATACTCCACCGTATCTGATAATCGAGAAAAATTTGGTTGTGGATGAAATAATACTAAAATCCAAGAAAACTACCAATGGCTTTTGCTTGATTTGCAATTTTGTATTAGTGTTTAGTTCAACGGTGTGTTCGGTTATAACGTCACCATATTGACGATGTTCTCTTTATGAACGTTTTCTCTGCTCTATTTAGACAAGACAAGCATAAATAAATATGTAATTAGAGAACCACCCGTCCTTGTAAGGCCAAAGTTATTCTACGTACTAACAATGAATTTATTAATAATAATAATAATAATAATTATATACAAAACAACATAAATAAATATTATACACATAAATATATTAATGTAAATTGAATCTAGTGCATTGTCCTAATATTAAAATACAATTAAAAAAATTCATGTTCTTGTATGCTAATTGTTCAAGGTAGTACATGAAATTTTTTTCAATGATAATAAATTGAAATCGACGTGCCCAACAGGTGTTGTTCCAATCCAACTAATACTTATACAACGTATAAAACATGCATTTAATTATAAGTTGAATAAAAGAACAACAAGAAAAAACAATTTTTGCAATATAATTATTGTAATTTTTTTGATGACGTCTTTTTTGTTTTTCGTCGTTGTTAAATAGTAGTGGGCGAAATGATTGTATGTGATTGGTATTATGTTGATAGGATTTTGTATTTGATTGGTTGAGGAATTAAGCCGCCTACAGTTTAAGTAGTTCTGTCCTGTTTTGTATGGTATTTTATAACGATCAACTTGAATTAAATGTGTTTTTCACGGTGAAAGTACAATATTTTTTTCCCAATCAAACAATTTTACGACCATCATTCAACCATCCATCCATCCGTTATTATTATTTATAAAATCTCTAAAATTGTTGCTCAATTAAAAACCTTTTAAAAATATTTAGTTTAGTAAAGTTGCTAATGTACATAGATACTTTCGATTCAGATTAATTTGTTCAACATAGCTGAACAAATACAAAGTGTCCCAGAAATGTGTACACACAACAACAACAACAACAACCACAGTAATCAATTGCAAATATTCTTAAACGGCATTTATACGAAACTTGTGAGAATCGCTTTCCTATTCCCTCCTTTGTTATCTTTTCTTACAAAATATGTACGTTTATTTGGACGCTGTGTATATTATAAGCCAGATACTACTACAAAGATGATCAAAGCAATCCGCTGAATTATTTTATAAATAAATGATTTGTTAATTATGTTGTTTCTTTAAACTACTATCATGTCCTGGTGAACCGGTCAAAAATGTGCGGGAGCAACATTTCTTTATGTTTCAGCTTCTTATTTTATTTTTTTTTGTTTCTTTCATATATTGCATCCCAGTTTCAACTTAAATTTGTTGTAAATCATTTTGTTGTTGTTGTTGTTGTTGTTGTGTGTAGATTGTCGGAGAGCTTCTGGCACGGGTTCATTTAGTAATTGACGTTTATAATATATTGTATTTCCTCCAACCAGAGGCGGCGTACTTTTGATCAATTACACATTATTAAAATTTTCCCTAATTGTTAATTAAAATTACATAAACATTATTGATTTCTTTCTTCTATTATTAAGTTGTTGTTGTTTTTGTTTTATTTAGAGAAAGTTGTAGGGATTATTATTGATATGTAGGGAGATTATATTGTGATTGTTTGAATGTGTAGGATGAGCCGCTCCTGTTTGATTATTCAGCAAACTGCATATTTTCGTATCCGGCTGCAGTATATGAATATACGTATACAACATATACCTATATACATTCCATATCATTAGGACAACAAATTGCATATACAGTATGTTTGGTAAAAGACTACATTGCCAATTGTCTGACATTTTTATATAGTCCTGAATAAAAGCCTCGCGTTTATTTTGTTTTTATTTTCGGCTGTTTATCTAGATGACCACGTGTAATAAATATATAGAAATCTGACGGTCAGGTATTGTTATTCACTCGTAATAACAATGGAAATGAGTCTCGTTTCTCTTTAATGAGATATAACAATATTACAAAGATAGTAGTAGGGTCTGTATGCATATAGGTATAATAAAAGCAAAAAAATCCTTTTTTTTATGCTGTTGTTGTTGTTGTTCGCTTTTTATTATTTCAGCAGAAGATCTTAATTGACGCCGAATATCTTCAAGTTCAAGATAGAAGTCACGATCTCTTACCAATGGTTTAATCATGTATCATAGATTGTTCTTAGGCCAATTAACCATGCTAGCTGCCGGTTTGCACGAGATTTATGCCTCCTTAAGGTGGCATAAATGTTCTACTATCAACAATTGATACTGCTGTAGATTTAATGTTTTAAATACACTTCCGCCATGTATTAAATTATATTGTTATCGTATTGTAAGACAACTGACACAATATTATTAGATGAAATTTTATTTTATTATTATGATTAGATGGAAGTATAAAATAATACACTTATTTTTTCGTTGTTCTTTTTATTAATCGTTGTCACCTTCTATTTTTTTATAATCAACATTTATTAGATAGTCGATTGAGGAGTGGTCGATAGGATACTAACGGACTCACTTTTAACTGTTAAAGCTTTCTTTCCATTAATCAACATTGCAGATGAAGTCGATTTATTGCAATCCTTGTATCAGACGGTTTTCAACAAAAATAACCCACTTGTTGAACAATTACTGAGATTCCTCGAAAAAGCTTTTTCCATTTCTTATAAAAAGTGTGAATGTGTAAATTTTGCAAGTTGCTTGGGATGTACGAAAATTGAAGAATCAATTTTGATCAAGATACTAAGAATCACCGTTTTTTCTAGTTAAGTTCAAAGATCGTTTTAGCAGAGCCGGGCACTACGGCGAGGCGAAGGTGGCGCCTACCACTAGCGTAGATACTTAAGGGGCGCAAAAAATTGTGGATTATATAACATATATACAGTAAACTCGTAGAAATTTGTGCCAAAAGGCATATCCAACATGTGTCTAGAGTAGAATTCCGTTTGAAATACACAGAGAGTCGACGCGGTCGGTATGGAAGCGCAAACTTGCATCTTGCTTCGGGCGCTAAGTACCTTAGATTCGGCTCTGCGTTTTAGTTGATTTGGAAACCAATCACAGCGGAAAAAGACAAAATTAATTCTGTCTAGAGATGGTTTTAGTGCAAGGCTAAGAAGAATTCAAGTAAAATAAAGATTTCTAGTACTCTAGTCAAAAAATGAGAGAAATAGTCAACTGTCGATATCAACTCTGCTAAAGTTTTAGAAAATTTCCACAAACATTGCAATACTGATCGTTAGTTTCAGTTGAAATCTCCATTAGAATTCATAGAACATTACATGAGTAAAAAAGAAAGTAAAGCACAGGAAGATCGACAAAAACAGTATAAGAGAATGGCAAATCGAGAGGCATTACAAAGCGTTGTGAATATAAAACTAATGAAGATTCGCACAATGCAAAAAAGACTGAAGACAAAAATTAAAGGATGTCAACTTAGATTACAGCTACGAGTATACTCGTATATGACACAGTATATAGAATGAAGACAAAAAAGCTGTCGAACTGAAGTTTGTATTGAGGTTGACCTCTTCGCTCACTCTACAGCTACAACTACAGCCACACAAAGGATTTACTTCATTTCTTATCATACTTAATATGAAAATAGTATACAGTCAGTTGTTTCTGATAGCTGCTCAGGAAATAATCCATAAAATGACTATTTCAAATCTTAATCCATCGATTGAGCTTGAACTTTGATTCTTGCCATTTTTAATAACAATGACAATTATCCTAATAATAATAATAATAAATTGTGAAATACTGAAATGTTGCAAATTGTATGGTAAATATTTCAACTCGATTAATATCAATTAAACATTAAGTTTTCAAATTATTGATGTATATATGAATGGAAATGTTTATTTATAAATGCAAATTGCAATCGTTTGATGATTTCATATTATATTTAGACTTGAAAAAAACAGGGTAAAATCGAAAGTATATAATAGTTGATTGCTTATGTTCAATGCAAATGTATTAATTTATAATGATGTAAACATGATTTCTGCACAATTATAAAAATTATTATATCAGACATCTAGATGAATTAACGACAATAATTACAATGTTTTAATATGAAAAACAAGTAACCATTTTTCTTCTTTTATTTTTCTTTTTTCTTCAGTTATGTTAGAAATGGTCGTGCCTATTATGACATATTTATAATACACTTTGACAATAATATTATTCTTGTTTGTATATGTATAGATTTTTGTTTTGTGTAGTTTTATGCTGTGATATGATTTCTACACACTTGTTATTGTGAAGGCGTTCTCTTGCTTGATGTTGTTTTATAAAATGAAGTACTTATACGTACGTTACGATCACATCAATTGTAAATATTTATTTCAATCGTTCTAATAATCGCAGTCATTGCAAAACTGTTTATGTAATAATTGGCTGAGGTGTTGTTAGTTTCAAAATTTATACAGTTGATTGTTGAGTAGTTATTTCCGGTTAATAATTGTCGTGGTTTTTATAGCGACTTCCAAAGGGTCAAGAGGCAGAGCCACCTGTAACACACTATTCTCCAATAAGAATACCATACATACACACCTCTTGATAAACACACACTCATCTTAACAAATATTCAGATTTGATTTTCTACAACTATTTCTCATTTAAGTTAATGCAACGATAAAACGTTTTTGCATCCGCATTTATTATTGAAATAAACATACACAGATTCCAGTTGTTTTTAATCACTGAAATTTATGTGAAAAACAATTTGTCCAACTGTGCTATATAAAACATGTAGATTTACAAAAATATGCGGTTGTTATTTGACAACAGTTTTGCATTTTTAACAGATAATGCTGCAGTTTTTGTTGGCTTGTTGACAGGGTGTCGGTGCATTAAAATGAAAATGTAACTGTTGGCGGTATTCGAATGTTTGAGATGTTTTCTTCACCAGCCACATGCTGTGTCTAAATGCAATTTTTATTCTACCTCATACATTACTCAACATAATTCTCAACAATTAAGAAAAAAAAAGCATTTAGTCGTATCGGACGTTTTTTAATTTTCTTGATTGTCGCTGCATACAAACAAACTGTTTAATATTAGTGTCAAGTGTGTGTTTTTTTTTATTGGTTGATTTTTGAAAGACAGTGATGGCTCTATTGATATTTTCAATTAATTGAAACAATCGGTGAAATTCTTAATTGAATTCTAATTAGATGTAAAACGTGTTTTCTCACGACTAATGTTTCGTTGATAAAGGGTTGAATAGGAGCGCGGGATGGATTTTCAAAAGGCCGATAGCCATCAGTGGGGCTGTCCATATTAAAACTGAAAAGTAACAAGACGCTGTATAGAATTACAAGGCGGTTTTAACTCTTCGCATTGTATAATACACCATCGATCGAGTCGATGATTAATGATATATTTATTATATGACAGTGTTTATACATAAACAGAAGTTTTTATTATCGATTATAAATAATTTATCCAACAAATTGACATAAAGGTATTTTCCATCATACAGAGTTTACAAAAAAAAAAAATTGTCATTGCAACTTTTTATAAATTTCTATCAATATACGAGATTGTTATATTTGTTCAATGTAAAATCGTTAATATATTATGAAAAGTTACTGGCAAGTTTTCTAAACACGCACACATTTCAATTCTCCATACAATGTTAATTTCTAATTAGACACCATATTCGGAGCAGAGAAGTACAAACACCGCATTCTAACAGATTTTACATTTTAATAGACACTGTTTTCATTAAGAGTAAAATCGTAAAACAACTCGATCGATTATTTACGACAGAGACGCTCCAATTACTTGTCGATAGATATAGTTGGATATTTAGCTTTTACCAAATAAAGAACCACTAAAATTTTTATTAAGTCGTGGAAATATAATAGAAACTGGTCACGGTTTCTTCTTTTAGAGAAAAGAACAATTGTAAGCTGGCAAAAGAAGACGATACAACACTTCTTCACAACTTATCTAATGGGGTGGGAAGCTCCGGTTTTGGTATACAGATAGAGCTTTAAGAGACACGTATTTTGCCGTTCTTGCCCACACTACTCAACTTTAACAGGGCTCGAATTAAAAAACATTAAGCCACCTTGGAGATATTTGGAAAACAGTGGTTTTGTAGGGTGATCTTCCCTTGAACCCTAGTATGGGCACGTTTGGAAAAATACGTATCTCTAAAAGTGAAATCTTCTATTTGTTTATATGTCAGAGATCATCAAAATAGGAATTCTTCACTTCGTACTCGTCAGTCTATCTCAGAAATCGAGCCACATTTACTTAAACAGCAGCCTCTAATACTCTTTTATTGTGTTACGAATTCAACCTTGCTAGTTTCTTTCCTTCAAGTTATTTTTGTAAATAATCTTTCTGCTGCCTCTATTGTACCTTTTGAATATCTTTGCTAGTTCATACACGCCTTCAGAATTATTATTTATTGTAAAGCTCTACAGCAGTTCCATGTTTTAGACGATTTTTTGATTGCTTTGATTCTACTCTTTTACTGAAAAATTTTAGGCTACTTGAGGAATAAAACAAACTGGTGAGTAGAGACTATTAACACGAATACTCCTGTGAAGACAGCCGAGGAGGCGTGAGATTTTTAATAGTTTTTCATCTCATTTGTTAATGTGTTTTCTCATATCATAAACGGTAAAGATAAGGACATTAGAAATATTGTAAAATAAATTACGTTTTAATCTTGTGATAAATTGAAGTTCTGTATATTGACGTATATACGAATATACAAAAAAAAGGTGCCAATTTTTCACCATATCATAATCGAAATGGACAATTTACGAATCATCTGTGTTCTGATTGATGATTCGATCATGATATTTCAATTTCTATATTGCCAATATAAAATATGGACAAATAACTTAACAATAACGAATTGTTCTATATTTATAAAATAAAATACAGTATCGAATGTTGTATTATTTCCATTTAAACTAACAATAAATAAAACGAAATGCGATGGTTGTTGGTTAGAGTTGGGTTAGTAGAAGTGAAATATAAGAGCGACCACCAATTAAAGCAGACACGGAACACGTTGCGGCTAGGATGAGTTATTATTGTTCATCATGAGCATTCTTATCAGTGTTATCTGAGAGCAATTAGTGGCTAAGATGCACGAGGCCGATATTGGACACGAACTGTCAGGTTCGCGCCACCCGACTTGTCCCCTAAAGCTTTATAAATAAACACACACGTGGGAAAAACCGAAAACAAACTCTACGAAAAAAGTGTTTTAATTAGATTGCTTAGTATTTTGACATACTGATCAACTGATAATAACAACAACAACATAGAAAAAAAATAATTAATGATTGATAATTTCATCAATCATCAATGTTAATTAGTTATTAATTTACGATTTTTGTTTGTCTTGAGAAAATGTTAAATAAGATATAATCTCAAGAAAATTAGAACGACAAGAACAACGACAACAACGAGAAGTGTTATCGATGGGATCTAGCCCGCATCCGGGGCTGGACATCGATGGTCTCTTTAACGAAGAGGAATCTTTTAATCGAGATCGGTGTCCATGCAGAAATAATAAGCCCATGGTGTAGTTTATACGGCCACCGACATCACATACACACAAGTCTTGATAGTATCACAAAACAATAGGGACATTTTGTTCGTTGATTTCTTCTCTCTGGTCCGATCAAGCGGTTTCTACATCTCTTAGCCGCCCTATTTTATGTTTATATCGATCACATAATTTGTATTGAGATTTTGTTTTAACGAAAGTTGCACGTAGACACAATAAACGTGAATGTTATACACACACATATATACAAGAAATTTTGTCGTGCAAAATCAATTCAGATTATTTGTTCGATTGAATTAAAATCATATTTTAATATTGAACGATCGTTTTCCCGTTATAGGCGCCCATAACGCTATTCAATGACTTCAGTTAATTAGAGAGCAACTATTTTATTATTTAAAAAAAATTGTGAAACATCTGCAAGATCAAAGGTTAGCTCCGTGAACTTATAAATATTTTTTACATTGTGCTATTCTTTTTTTACCGATAGGATAAATGACACGCCTTCCGGGTTCTCAGCACGTGCAATTATTACAAACCGTCACTCTGTTGTTATTTTACTATATTTACTATATATTTGTTTTTCCATCTTCTTCAAAGCATAGAAAAGGAAGAAGAAAACTAAACAATGTTAAAGATTCTTCGTCGAAATGCTTAAAATTTAAAAACTCAACAAGCACAACACATCGACCACGAAATGAAGATGGAACTCGGAAGTGTCAAATTGCCAGTAATTATAATACTACGATATATACCTATAGGTATCTATAATACCTATACAATTTATAAATTAAGTGAAACTTAACTTGATATTCTTCCATCGAAAAAAATCATCTACAGGATAAAATTGCAACAAATGATTTGAAAGCGATAAGAAAATTACAAGCACCATTATCATTTAAAATTGACCTCAAAGTACTTAACCTACGAACAGAAACGTGAGCTTCGATATTTTCTTACTTGTTGAAAAACTATATTTCGGTATTATTATGGCAAAACTTTAATGGCCCCTCCACCTAAAACTCTTTTTAGAAGTAGCCGATAAAAAGAGTAATAATAACATTGAAGGGTATACAGACTTGGTATTTCTAATACGAACATATGAAAAATAGCAACATCACACACTCTTAGGAGTTTCGCTTAACTTAGAATGAGATAAACCGATAATGAGCGGTCAGACGTCTAAGAATTCCAGCTATTGACAAATGTCTGTTTATCTTATTCTAACTTATGCGAATTCCCCAAGAGTAGAAGCGGTGCTGATATTTTTCCTATGTTCGTATTAGAAACGCCTAGTCTGTATAAGTAGGTAGACTTACATCATAGGCTCTCAAATAGCTTTTAATAAGGTCCATAGATAAAAATTTAAGTTCATTATAGGGTGAAATGAACCGCAATTATGGGGGGTACTAAATTTTCTAATTGCTCTACTTATACCAAAGTCTATTCACTCATATCGTTACGCTTTTAGTACGCCACTGTACGGCGACAAAACAGGAAAAAGACGACAAAGTTTAAATTTAAATTTATGAAATGCAAGAAAAAACGCACAAAACGTGACAACTAACTAGAGTTGAAAGCAGAAGAAGCACCCTTATCTGTTCTTTTACCTTCCTTATCTGATGCATTTACTAGAATGAGGTAGCATATAAAATTTACCACTTCTCTACAGTAGTTCGTAGTATAATAAAACTCTGATAACGAAACACAACCATTACATCAGATTCGGTGTTATTTTGTTTTAGTGCGGCCCTGTCGTTGAGCTGTGCTAGCCTGTCATCTTTATGCAATTCCACCAGGTGTAACTTCTGCGCGGCGATATTCTTATCTCTTGTCTTGGTCCATGGCAGTGTATTAAACATAAATATTGTCCCCACAGGTTGAGGTTAAGACCGAATCATAATAATAGTAAACTTGTGGCTGCTACAAGTTATTGTTACAGCTCCAACAGACATGAACATGTAAAATGAAATCATCATAAACGTGATTTGTATGTTTATATAGGGGATCACGACCGCCCCATCGGAGATGTCACATAACATATACAACAATTTCCGACTCTTTTGTATATAATCACGTTATCGCCATTTCATAATTTATTTGTATCATCATCAAACAAAACAAAAAAAAATCAACAATGATCTAATTATATTAGATTGTGTTGTTGTTTGATAGGAAACAACGCAACATTCAATTTACAACGATGTTGTTTCGTAAATTTATTTAAATTTATTCACGACATAGGAGAAAGCGGGCAAAAATTTTGGCGCCACTATTCTTATTTTATTATTATTATCATTATTATTAAACTTTTCAACATCTTCTTTTTCTGTTTTAATGATGATACTAAATGAAAATGCGTGGGAATTGGAAAAATTCTAAAATGTCTGTAATACGTACTCGTGAAAACGTAAATACGTTTTGATAACACTTGAAAATTTAGAACAAGGTGTTAATTAAGTGCTCATATTTATGTAGAGACTGTTTACTATGTGTTAAATAAATAAAACAAATATGGGCGGTATATTCAGTTAATGTTCTCATCGGAAATTTCTCTTTCAATACAATATCAAACTATAATCCGAAAATAGACGCCACCCCACTTATAGGGGGGTTTAATAAATATATCTACCTACCGACTATCAAGAATTTGAATAAAATTACAAATTTCGTTGATTACACACAAATGAAGCCGAACTATTAACAATTTTATTCGTGATAACTATTGCTTGTGGCAGTTTTATTAGAAAATCAAGGCTCATACATTCAAATCCTAATTAGATCCTCTAATTAACCGACAAAATATTGAAATTAACTCCATATTTTTTTTCGTTTTTTTGTTAAGAATTGAAACGAACAACTATTGACTACATGAAAAACCAATTTCTTTCGACTACAGCAGGCGGTATACGATTAAACCTACTGATTAGTCAATGTTTTCCCAATGTTGTAATTAATCAATAAAATATTGATTGTGAGAATTGAATTAAAAATCAATGCCAGTAGTAGTAGTACTACTGTTAGTAGTAACAGAAGTAATAGCTTTTGATTTGTAAACAACAAACATTCGAAAATAAAAGAATAAACACACTTGAAGCGGCTCAATACAAGACAACTACAAGTGAAAAATAGAAAAAGAAATACGATTTCATGAATTTTGGGTGGTCGAAACATCTGATTGATCGAATCAAACGGTGCCGGCTATAGTTGTTATCGTCTAGAATCTAACGATATCAAAAATCTGAAAGGACTGATCTGAAATTCGTTGAATTTTCTTTTTTGTCCATCAAGTGGTGATGAATTTTGGGTTCGTGGTTACTACACGACTGCTCAACTATTAACAATAGGAAGTATGTAGATAGAATCAGTGTGAACAGTTGGAATTCTATTCTGTGAAAACAAGAAATTAGGATTGAATGATTAATTGCCCTACATTTGTTAGAAAAACGAGAATTACATTAACCAATAAGGCTAATGATTTTAAAAGAAATCGAATATTTCTTTGAAAAAAATAACACACTCTTGTTTGAGACTAGATCTAAATTAGTTTTGTCAGCTTTTGAAACTGAAACTAATTAACTTATCCAAGATTACGTTAATTTATTGTTCTAGTTAGGAAAATCATAGCCCTAAAGGTCTGTTCAACTTATAGTATTTGCTATATCTATATACTCATATAATAAACAAACCGGCCGGGTCTTGAACAATACACACATACACAATGCTACACAAACCTATATTTTCAAGTCTATTTACGTATTGTATGTTTATTCGAAAAGATAACTTCAGGTTACTACAGTGCGTGTTAACTGAAGAAGCAAATTAACTTTCGGTATTGTCCTGTCGGACGGTGACTAATGTTCTTGGTTTATATATCCCGAGCTATATACCTATACACGGAACAGGTGTCGGTGATGATTCTCGCCTCCGGTCCTGACATGTACAATTCAAACCAACAAGAACAACAACTATCTAACAAGATGCTAGTGTTGTTGACAGGACAACTAAAATAAGTCCTTAGTTAGACGAAATACTGTGAAATCCGTTTGGAATTACCACAATCTTCCCCATATTTCGACCGCGCTTCTTGAAAATCCTTGCAATCCTAAGTGTGCATTATTAGATATCAGTAACTCAGTTATAGTGAACCCAACTTGACTCACAAACTCGAATAAAATTAAGAACTGGAATAATTAGAACGGCGCACAACTTCAAATTGGTATTAAGAACGAAGTACTAAATGCTATCTAGTCACAAAACCTATTTTAAAACCTGTTTATTGGTCGAAGAGCTTTAGAAAACATTGAAAATTTTATTGATCAACTGTACTTTAGAATTTCCACGATTAAAGTGCTATGTTTTGGTGATGATGGTCGATAACATTTAACGATGAAGACCATTTGTGAATTGCACTTTACCAATGAATGTGTTATAGATGAGTCAAGCAACAATTGTGATTACAACAAATCAAAATCAAATTGTAGATGAGTCAGTCGTTAAATAATTGCCATTAATATTGTATCAGTTATCAGTTGTTCTTGTTATAACATTATGATAATTTCGTGATTATTGTCGTTTTCCAAATGAGATGATTCATACTACTGATGACAACTTCATTACAAAATTATCAAATAATTTATTTGTCTGTATGCAAAACTGTAGAGTTATTATTATTATTATTATTATTACTATGTTGATTAAAATACACAAAAATTGTTTTAAGATTCGCCCCCTATCAATAAACCCATCGAGAAATAGCGGCTGGATTTCGGTACGACTGCAACAACTTAGCATTTCATCGTGTTTTACATTGAATGGCCGTCAAGAGCTGATAAATCCGATTCGTTCATCCATATATTTATTACAACATTAGTGTTTAATTCCTGTCGTGCTAAATGCAATTAACAAATACAAAAATAAAAATAAAAAAATAAAAACTAAAGGAACATTGAGAGAAAAATCCAGTGGCGAGAGACAGACGCCACAAAACGTTGTTTTGTCGAAATCAACATTTAGAATTTTTTTGCATTTAAACATTAAAGCCATCAACCGATTTCACACATCAAGTGAGAGCGACTACAAATGCTTCGATTAGTTGAAACATATTTTTTTGTCGTTTGATCTATGTAAACGATAACGATAACGACAACGAAGACGACAGTCGGCGTTTACACAATGTGTTGTAGCGCGTTTAAAATAAAAATCCAAAAAGGAAACTGAACTTTTTCTATTTAAAAAAAAACAACTATATACATATAACTAACAAGTACGATAAATTTCGGGAATTTATTATATGTGATCGAATTGTATACCGATTGGATTCGGTTTTTTGAACGACATGACAGCTTCTCAATCGGATATTCATATTAGATTCTCAGAAAACGACACAACTATAGGAAAATAGGAGGCAAAGAAGCAAAAAAACATCAACAGACAAGCAATAAATCAAATTGTGTTCGATTGTGCGGAAAAATCACACACTGTTCTCTCTTATAACATTACCTATATGTCTTCTTACATATTAATATTTTTTTTGAAGTTGAAGCACGACGAATTCACCAAACGAGACTCCACTGACTGAAAATTGTGATTTATGAACCGAAATTACTCGTACATGGAATACATTTCATTTTCACGTCAAATACATTACGGAGAAATGTCCGGGTACAGTGTGTGTGTGTGTGTGTGTGTGTGTGTGTGTGTGTGTGTGTGTGTGTGTGTGTGTGTCTGGACGAAAATGCATTTTCAACACAACACAAGTTAATTCGTTTTTTGTGTTGTGTGAGCCGAATTTATTGTTTGTAACGTACCTATATAGAAGCGAACAGGCGACATTTCCCAATTAAGCCAATTAAATTTTAACTTGAAGATTTATATATTTTGAAAATTTATCGTCTAAATTGCTTGTTAAAAATAAAACAATAATAGTTTTGTTGTAGAGTTAGAAGAATAATACTAGAGAAAATGTGCAATTCTAATGATCACCATTAACTTGTTGGCAATACTAATGCAACTAGAACATGTCAAGTGGCAATAATAGGCTTAAGAATAACTAAAACACACACAGTTTGGGGTGTTAATGATGACAGAACTACTAGCGGCAAATAAGTGTAGGTTAAGTCGACAAGGTGCTTTGTTTGTTGCAAAACGAATACACGATTTACACTTATACCGTGTCTGTATTGGTCTGATCAACTCTGTATTTCTCTATTGCCAATAGTTGGTAGTGTTGTCTCCGAGACGAGAATTTCTCGTTTCTCGTTTCGTCTCGTCTCGACTAAACGAGACGAGAGATTGGGAATTTGTCTATCGTCGAATCGATACGAGACGAAAGAAAACCTTCTCTTGTATCGATTCTCGGTGTGTTTCTCGTCTCGAAAAAATCAAAATTAACAAGATAAGTCACAAAAATCCATTTTGAACCCACGAAATTAGACAAAGTAGAACTTGAGCTGATTCATAATTTGGTCTATTTCTGTGTTTCCTAATTATCAGTCCGGTTTTTGTAGACGTACAACACTGGATACGTAGAGCAGTACTGTTGAGTAAGTACAGGGTTAACGAACAATTCGAAGGAAATATAAAACCACCTCTAGGGGTCAACGTATAGAATCTTGGAGAGGCATAAGGGCATCTTCTAATGTGTAGGTTTCAAAGAGTACGTACCTTAATTTTTAAAAAATAATAATAATAATAAACTCGAATAATCGCCAACTTAACTAGAGTTATAGTTCCTAGAATTTCGCAAGGATGTTGCCTAAGTTAGATAACAATACATGGTCACAAGTGCTGAGTTATTTGATTTTTTTTAGAGTATCTTATACCACATTCATATATTGATACGTTACGAGAGATGACGAGACGAGAAAAGAGACTCGCATCTCTCGTCTCGCCTCGACGATATAGGAATTTTCTCTCGAAATGCAAGACGAGACGAGAGATCTCTCGCGACATCACTAGTAGTTGGCAGTCACCAAAAGCCGCTCTTCTGAGAACTCAATGTCCTGCTTACCTGGAATATTGTAAAGGTAAAGTTGGCTAAATAAATGTGTATGAAGTATATCTAACAAATTATTATAGTTGTTTGTTTTGTTTTCTGCACTTGATGTACGCTAATCAGCAGACAGCTTGTATGTCCTGTTTATAATTAATGATAAGAATGGAACTTGGTTCGATTAATGTTTATTAAAATAATTGACTTGATATTTATAAATTCGAAAAAAAACACGACTAGAAAAATCGTCAATTATAAACATAGTAATATGTTGTTTGGAAAATATAAAAACTTGAAAATCTTGAATGAAATTGACATTTAAATTACATTTTAATTTGCAAAATCCATTCAACCAACAACAAATCAATATTAAATTATAAACAAATTTCGAATTCTATCCTGTTTTAAATTGGTAATAAAAATGACAAAAATTATTAATACTTTAAAGGTGTGGCACAAACACACACAGTATACAGTATTGTACAGCAGAAAATCCTGATTATTTACCATTTTAATTTTGCATTTATAAAAACCTTATAAATAATAATAATGATAATAAAATTTTGTACATGGAAAAAAAACAGGTAGGTGGTTCTAATATAAAACAAACGCGGGCGTTTAAATATAAGACAGGTTCATGCAATGTCCATTATTATTTAAATTTTTCCGGGCTTAAATAGAATTGTGGCGTAATTTAATGCTAGATTAGAATCCACACACATACACACACAAACCCATAGGTATATGGACGAAAAAAAAAATTAAATCTGTACCTGTAGATATTTATCATTTTTGTTGTTGTTATTGTTGAACTATTATTACAAAATTATAAATAAATAATATTGGATAAATTGTACGTATATATAAACATTTTATATTCTTATTGTAGAAAATGACGATGAAGGCGTTACTATGTTTCATTCAATTAGTTCAAAGACCATCCACGTGAATAATTAACAATTAAACAGTTACTCACGACTTTAGTTGTGTGTGCTTTAATAGCCTCCAAGTCTATAACTAAGTACTACAAATGATACAAAACAAATTACTAGTTACAAATACCTGTCGGCCACAATGTTACATTTTATTATTATATTATTTACCGACTGACATTTTAAATTTAATCATAAATTTCTATATATCTACAGGTGAAATGATATGAATCGTGTCATAATATGAATATTCTGAATTGTTGAACAAGACACCAATTAGAAATGTCCAATTTAATTAAAACAAACGATTAAATCTGATATTAATTTAATAAAATTGTATTTTCAATTCAACATATTTCCGCTATAACGTTTTTATTGTTTTAATCGACAATTTATATGGAGACTTCAACGATAGATTAGAATAGAGAATTGTTTGTAAATTCCTAATACCTGAACAAATCATTAATCAATTTGATTTTTTTTATGTTAGATGAAATTACACACCTGACGGCACTTAATTTCTACCCTAGAAATTTAAACGATTCCCATTTTGTTATAACTTAAATACCTTCTAGCTATTAATTTATTCCGTGTTTACACTACAACATTTCTTTTCAGTTGGAGGAAAATAAAGAAATCGAGCGTAGCAGCTTATTGGGTACCTATAGGGTGTTAAACTATAACAGTATTTCACTACCTACAAAAACAACAGTTTTATATTTTACATAGTGTGAATTATTCGTTTTGTACATAGAATTTAACATGTTGATCATAAACAGAATCGATACGATGTTAACTGAAAACAATCCAACAATATAAATTGTCTGACGATACTGAAACACAAGTTGCATGTTCCTTTTGAATCCTGCCACATGTTTCACTTTACTGAATTTTACATTCAACTGGTGATTTGATCGATGTGAATTGTACAAACTACAATTCCATTTTATTTCATAACAGAATATTTGTTAAAATAACCATAGATGATTATTGTAAAGCGAACAAAACAATCGATTTTAACAATAAATTATAAACAAATGTTAATTAATGAATATTTATAACTTTACACTCGACCTGTTTAACATTCGATAGTCGATATAATAAATCACAAAACCAGTTAATATATTATTTAATATGAATTGGTGCATGTAATAACAAGCTTGTGAACGTATATGTTGCAGGATGAAGCGATCAACTCCCATTTCTTTGTTGTTTGTTGTTAAATTCTCCTAAACATTTTTTTCCGATCAAATTCCTTCCACTATCGTTCACTTTTATTTTTAATTATTTCTTCAACAACCCCTCAAGGCGAATAGCACATCGTAAACAAATCAAAAACACACCCTTCTCAATTTTGTTGTACTTTTTATTATTATGTATACGTATATATAGTTTATGATGCCCGTACGCGATGAGAGGCACTTACAGTTTGAGAAAGTGAGTTTCGCGCTACATCACCATACATAATTGCAGTTTAAATTCGCGCGTCCCCAAAATTCTGCATCATCATAATTCATTTTCAACTATCGTCCAAATTATATACGGCCGTTTTATAAATATCGGCCCATCCATCACTAGGAAGATAGGGTGACGTTATTAAAAAAAAAAAAACGCAAATATGAAAGACTCGAATGAGTAACACACAAAAAAATAAGATAAAGGAAACAATTTTCACCATCGAAAATTAAAGATACGCCCATTACGAATAAGGGTGAAGCCTCTGTTTTAGATTCCGATAGATTTGTTCAATGGTGGTGAAAATTTGAATTTTTGATCGGGAAGGAAAAACATCGTCCACTAAGGACAGATTTATAGTGGTGACTGTTTATAAGTAAACGAACATAAATATTATAGTCAAGTCCTAATTTACTTTGCGTTCCATTGAGTCAAAGAACACCGAATAAAAATGTAGAATGACTGCACGCAGCAGCGTTCTTCGTTTGTGTGATAGCCGGATGAAAAGAATTATTTTCTTAATCATAAAGTCTGCAAGACGACTGTCTTTTTATCCAGTCTAGTAGTAAATCATCATCTATTCAAAGAATTTCGTGATGATGTTGATTTTTTTTTTTCAGAAAATTATTAATTTTGTTTAGATTTATGTTGTGTTGGATTTGTGACATTCCAGTTTTGGTAAAACGTGGGTGATAGAGAGGCTACTTTATCTATTTTGGCAATACCAGTAAATGATGTTCAGTTTTACAGAGCATCCCAAAAATCTGCAAACGTTTTGATAATTCTAATAACGAATTGTAAATTTAAGCCTGAAAGTGGGAAAATCACGACACTATCTTTTATATAGGATATAGAAGTGATTAGCATTGACGACGGTCCTAGAGATTTCGTCGCCCATCCTATAATTAAAGAACAATTTTTTCTGACGCTTCTATGTTCATAAAGCCTCCTTTTCTTAAGTATACTGCTCGCTGATCGCCCCTCTGCGACGCTGTACCTCGCCGAAAAGTGCTACTCGTCATGGTTAGGTATTTCTTGAACCTTTCCAAATTCAATGATTTTCTTATTTCTGAGTGATTTTCTGATTTTAGACTGTTCGACTTGATTGGAACACTCTGTATATTTTTTTTCCCATTAAATGAAAAAACAATAAATTCACAACAACTCAAACACCTATTTATAACATTTTGTAGGTGTTAAACTGTACACCTTCGCTGACATATTGCGCACACCTACAATTTTCATTCAGACAACAAAAACCTAATGCATTTTGGTAAAATTCCAATCATAAAAATAGGATTAAATAATCAATAATAAGATCAGGTGGAAGCGAGAAAGAGAGAGAGAAAGATAGATACCAAGAGAGACCATTAATAATAAAAAAGAACTTATTATTATAAATCGTATATTACGCTATTGTATTGTAAATTAAAATCAACATATTAAATGATGACAATCAGAAAAGATTTTTAATTACTTTCCAGTGACGGCCACAATCAATAATTAACACCGACACTTTTATTATTTATTTTAATTGTTAATGATAGAGTTTTTAGACCGTGGGATCAAACATTTAAAAATAAATATTGTTTATATCAGTTTTTTCTGGTGCAATGATTTTCTAAAATTAATTAAAACTATTGTTAATTGAAACAGAAGCTTATAGAAAAGCATTGACATTAAACTGACTAGAAATGTTATTAGGATTAATTCTTGACACCCGCTGACAAATATATCAGTTTCATTTTGAACGACATCACAGTTGACAAAAGAAAATCACTAAGCTAGAAAATTCTTAAATTGATATTTAAACAGATAACATATACGGTTGTTATTATTATTATTATTATTAAATGTATAATACCAGCCCAGTAGTGTGTGCAATCTACAATAATCTTTTAAGCTGCTTAAATTATATTACAACTCCGTACAAGTTTCAATCATTTTTCAACTATAAAAAATGCATATTATTTTTGTATTTAAAGTTACAAGTCAACGGCGAAATAGTGTGATACTATTGAAACGAATCCTTTAGGCGATCTGTTTAACAACAACAAGTCCAGATGGTGGTATTGCTTTTAAAACTACAACTGTGCTATCTTTAATCAGCAATAATACAATTGAAATGGTCCTGTAAAAATAAATTAGTGCACGAATTGTATGAACGATATTTCAACAGTACCACATGTCAGATCAATATTGGATTTGGTATTAGAAAAGTAGTGACTCATGTAGGAGATTATGTAGACGATTAAACTCCTACAACTAATGCACGACTATATAGAAACGCTTGTATAATTTTTTTCTTCTTCTTCTTCTCCTATTTAAATAAAAGTCGATTTAAATTAGTTGTTGATTTCTACGTAATATTTAAATTGTCGTAATTAAAGATAATGTGCAGTTTCCTCAATGTTTAAACGTCTAATAGCAACGATCCGTCTGGATGATCATTGTTCTCAGTTTTAAATTTTAAGACAATGAACGAACAGACTTATTAATATGTTAATATGGTTATTGTTCTTTAAAGCATTTTGTCGTCATAATCAGTTTTTATAACGTCGATTTTGTGGTGAGAATTTAAAATGGATACCGCCCACTCGTCAAACTTTTTAAAATCAATCAACAATAAAGAGAGGTACCTACTACAACACACACACACACAAAAATCAACATCAACAACAACGAAGAAGAAAACGGAACATTGAACAATCTGCTTCAATCGATCGAGATCGTTGAAAGAATTTTCAAATTAACCTAAATCAAATATTTGATTGGAAGGCTGTTCCATTCTCGGCTTCTTTGCATCGTTGTTACTCATAACAACAAGATGATAAGAGTGTGTGTAGAGAGCCAGATCCATCCATCAAACCAACTGAGAACGACTTATTAGCGCGGAATGTATGTGTGATAATTATATAGGTTCGACGGCAATAGCGGCAACAACAGCGGCAGTAGCATCAACGACAGAGATGAAAAAAAAAATACAACAAAAACGTATTGGCCTATACCTTTAAAAAATTTTAAGAAGCTACTTTTCGATATACAGGCTGCTCAAGGCAAATTATTTTATTTTTACTTATTCATTAATGAAGAAGATCGAAATGGTTTTGTTGATTGTGTGGGGAATTTGGAGCATCTTTACTAAATGAATTACGATTGTAGCTAATAAAGCATTCTACTTTATAAGGCCACCTAGAACTTTACTCTTACTGGTACAGCAAAAAATTCAAAAAGCGTATATTTATACAGATACACCCTGTTCTATAAACCACCGATTTTGCTTTTCAGTATTTTGAGCCTTCAAAGGCTGGCTCTTGTCTCCAATAGGTAGTTGTAGTTGTAGTAGTAGAGTAGAAACAATAAAAATGGAGCAGAATTTTAGGAGCTCCTTGATTCTCGTTTGTCAGAAGATCATTATCTCCACTTTGGTTTGATCTAAATTCGAACCGCCTCCCGTTAGCCAGTTTTTTAGTTGGCTATTTTTTTGCTTATAATTTAGTTCCAATTTAACGATTAGAAGGAAACAACGAAGTAGAAAAAAAACAACTGAAAAATAGATCATTAAGTAGCTGCGTGTTTTTTACAGTCAAAATTTTTTGTTTATTTTGCGGAGTGAAGAGAACACAACCCGTGAGTAGCGTCAACATGAATGGTTCTTCATCTATTTGAAAGCACAACGTTTTCAACTAGTTGGTAGAAAATTCTATTAATATTTGATCGATATTCTATGATGGACCTTAGTAGATAAAACAAAATAGCTGTTATTACAACAGCGATTATCTCGCATCAGATAGCAAAACAATTAATCGAAAGTTATTTGATTTATATGTTGAATGGTGTGCCGGCTTGATTGTATAAAAATTGTGGCGATCAAGAGCGATCAGCAAATTACACGAAAACCGTCCATGTTCAATCAGTTATTAAAGTTGGGATTCATATTTAGAGTAGCATAACTACAACATAGCAGTGATCAGTGTATTTACTAGATTACCTAAGGCAATATCGTAATTCAGTGGGTAATATGATCGTATATAATCTACCAAGTTTAATTGGTAACGGAATAAGTGTGTAGGCGGTGGATTTTAACATCTAAAGAAAAGCATGCAGTGTTCCCGAACAAAATATAATAATTGTAACATTGTCAAGTAGACAATAAACTGTTTATTAACAATGATATGAGAGGCTCATTTCACAATATACCCCCTGTGATACCAACGAATTTAAAAAAAAAACTAAATAAAGTATTGAGATTGTTGTTATAATACAATGGGTCACGATGCAACTGCAACAACAACAATAGAAATAACAACAAAGGCACTAAGGGAAAATACTCCTAATTGGATGCATTTCATCGCAAATTGAATGCAACTAAACGATTACACCAAAAACCACCCAGAGGCTCACCACATTTCAAAATAAAGGTGTGTTGGATAAATCTGAAGCTATTTAACGTAATTTTCCGCACTGTTAGTTCTGTACGTTTACATCAAGTAGATTTCCGCTCGGGCGAATTTTCAATTGTTTCAACTTCATTGATATTCATAGGTAACTGTTTAGATTCCATCTAATTTCATTTCTCTTATATTCATAACCTAAAAAATCCATCCCTTAGATTTTTCTAAATTTTTAAAATTATTATTTGTGATAGAGTGTACTGTTGTTGGTAGGTAGAGTTTGATTTGATTAAGGGACCACACGTGAGGCCAGTAAGACCGATTTTATTAATCCATATATCACTAGAATCCGACCGGCAGCAAACGGACTCTTTTACATCCAGAGACGGCTCATGCAGATCCATTATTATGTAATCGTGGCCACAAACGATTTAGTTTTGGTTAAGGAGAGACCGCCACAGCATGTTGATCATGAGACCTCATAGCGTGTTGTATAGGGCTAAAGTATACGATTGCCGGCTAGTTTTGTTTGTTTATTCAATTTTAATATTTTTCCATGTTACAAGTTTAAAATTTTTGGAATATGTAGGTATACCTACTACATATTATGTAGTCAATAATTTTGTACGAAACGGTAAATAAATTTCCAGGAATAAAATGGCAATGTGCAGCCGTGCGATAAAACGAACGTTTGTTGTAAAGAAAACTCGATGTTACTGTGGCAGACTAAAACAAAATGTAGAAATAAATCTCATTACATTATAGGCACACATACATTCCATTACAGTAGTAATAATTACACAAACTCCCAATCCGATACTACGTGTATCTACTGTCTCTGTTTCTTGTCTCGTTGCGACGACTATACAGAACACCATTTCCTTGATTTCTTCTTCGCATAAAAATCAATAATTATTTGATAACGGTTCTGATAACATAGCGAGACTTGTTAACAAATGTCACAATAGACAAGCACCTCTTTTCATACAGTAAAGTCACTAATTAACAACATTGAATAATTAACACTCTACGTCTATGAGGAAAATACGTTGTTTTCAACACGCAAACATATTCAGAAAGGTACCGATAAATTATTGATTTCAATTAGACATCACACCTCATCAATAAACTAACCGATACAATCGACAATATATTTGTTTTTTTTTTATTCTATCCCCAAAATAAAATAATTGCAAATCAATTCGTTCTTAATCTGATGAAATATTGAAGGCAATATTTATAGTAGGTCGTTTTAAATTTGAAAATGATATCAGATAATTAGCAACCTGTACGAAAATAGCTTTCTCATTTAAAAATGTGGTCCATGTTGAGTCAATCGCTTTGGATTTGATAAAAAATTAATGTTGAAAATCTTTTTCATTTAATGAAAATCAATAATTTTTTTTCTTTACTTTCTAAAATCAATTAAACTACATGATTGTCTTTACGCGAACATTGACCAGTCCATCATCAAGGTCATCTAGTGATAACTGTCAATAGCCGAGAATTAGAATCAGATCACAAGAAATTCTAGCAATCTCTGTTATCCTTTATTTATTGCCTTATTTATTTATTTATTTATTTATTATTAAAGGCAATACAATTGTTCTAATAAGATTTATGATTATTTGTTTGCAAATTAATTATGTTAATTGCATGTTGCATGTGCAATTTATATTTGCAAAGGTAAAATCTGACTAATAATCAAAGACCACCTATTGAAGATTTCGAAATCATTTGTCTACAACTTTTCTTCTATAGGTGAATATTTTCTAAAACAACACACTATTTTAGACTTTTGCATAGAACCTGGAATTTGTATTCCTACCACCCAAATTTCCTATTCCATCAACTTCAGTACGTTTGCCATCTTCTAAAACAGACCATTGACGCAGTTTATAAATCTTTACAGGCCGCCTTCCGGTATTTTAGTGATTTGGGCAGCTATTTTTCTATGCTCCTACCCTTTGCTGATTTTTGCATATTTAGATCATCGTCTGGTATTCACCGTAAGTTGCAGTCTTTACCAGCTCATTTTGCATCTCCGTATGGAGGAGCTCTGAGGAGATTTGCCAACATATTTATACAAAGTTGAGTTGGTTTCAATGAAACCCCATAATTTCTGATTTATTACTTGCGATAGCTATAAACACTAACTTCTATCATAATTTTTAACGATGCCATCTATTATTTATTTTTATTAATTTTTTTTTGTAATTTCAGCATAGACAATAATTTGAAATTTAATAACGTTATAAAGAATTTTGTCCCGATGCAAAATCAGGAAGCTTTATATGTATGCATTGAACATACGTATAACAACCATGTCATAAGTTGTCCTGCTGTGATAGTTATTTCTTTGGTGTTAAAACTGTCAGTGTGAACCTTTAAAAGTTGCTGTGAAAGATTGGAATTGTCCTTGGAATTAATTGCTATGTCTCTTTTGTTAGACGCTATGTAAATAGTGGAGATTTTTAAATATTTCTTACATTTTTTATCACATATTCATTCATTAATTCCATAAACTCAATGTATAATATTAGATATGTTAACGGAATATCTCTTGAGCAATTACTAAATAATAAATATTTGTTATGTAATAAACCAAAAGAAAAATACAAATTTCCAACAGTATCCGTATATATCGTGGTTTATTGTTTATTTTACCAACAATCCAACCATTTGATATGTTTAATATCATAGTTTAGTTAAATTTACTTGAAAACTTGATTGTCATCAATATCAATACCGATCTTGGCTACTACCACTACATATAGGTAGACTGGTTGACTGTCTTTATTTCTTCTATGCAGTCATCATCATCATCTAAACCATCTATAGGTAAACCTTTACTTTTCCCACGGTCATTGAGACTGAGAAGCCACCAAACAATACTTGCTCGCAACTTATACTACTCGACTATTATTCTGTATTTCTCAATAAGTTGATCTAATAGAGAATCGTCAATAAGCCATATTTGAAGATTTTAATAAGAATCTAATGTTATTTTAATAAATTGATCGGTAATTATTTGATTATTGTAATTGAAATATTTGTTACCACTGGCTAGTCCACTATCATTCTGTATAATTGTAAAGAAAAAAGTGGCACGCGGCTTGCATCTTGATTACCACAAATCAATACTATAATCGTCAATACATATAATAATCATAAATCATAACTAGATAATGGATATATAAAATAATATTAATCTACAAATGAAGAATTTAACAATAAGCCATATTTGACGATGGTTTATGAATAAAGCGCGGTGTGTTTGTCAAGAAACCAGTAACAATAAGAGGACAAAAAATTGCCAAGATTGTGGAGCGATAATGAGGCGCCACAGAATGATGTGCGCTCATTAAAACAAAGTTTGCCTCAAGTACTTGTTTTATTAATTATTCAATTTCATTACTTGTTTTGCTCACAACAACAACAACAACAATAACAGAAAGAAGCTCAGACTGTGGCTTGTTAAGTTAAATGTTGCGTGAAAGAGGTTAAGAATTGAGCAATTATATATTTAGACATAATTAACTCATTTATTTTAATTTCATTTTTAAATAGTGAAACGCCTTTATATTTGCATGTTAATTGAAATAATTTTTTTTTTTAGTTGTTGTTGTTGGTTATTTTGTATTTTTTATTTATTATAATTATCATTATTATTATTGTATTTCCACCAACGCTCATTTGTAGTTGTTGAATTAAATTGTAAAATAAATAAAATTGTAATCTTGAGCCGTCATCTATGTTTTAAAACATAGTTGGTTTTAGGAACTAATGAAAAACATTACGACCATATTACGTACAGTTTAATCGCTACAATGATCAGGCTGTAGCAACATGAGTAATGCACATTACCTGTATGTACATAGCTTATCTGTTCATAGTTACTATACTAAACATGTCTGTAATTAAAATTTGAATATTAATCTAAAAAAAAACAAATAAAAATCACTACAACGACAACACAACAACAACGATCATATCTATAAAAACATATGAAAAACGAAACACTGTAATACTAACTAGTTAAATCAACAAATAGTTATCTTTGTTAATAAGTTAACGGATTACCACACACCTCCAACGCTTTTATCAAGAATTACATTAAAACCGGCTTCTTAATGATAGGAGCATACTTAACTCCTGTATATTAACTAGTCACTACCTTATCGTCGATTCAACAACAAGGGGTATCTTTTACCAAACTATACCATTAATATTCCAACTATAAATCGACCTTTAACTATTAATTTATAAGAAAATTATCATTTTAGATGATTGAATTATTCTCATATCTTTCTTGATCTATCATTGAAATCATTATAGTTTATCATAAGAATGTTTTGGCTAATAATTCGATAGTGCGGTGGTTGTATTTTATGTTTCAATGTTTATTTAACAAATTAAACATATTGTTTGGCTATCAATATCTACCCACGTCGACTACTCAAGACGACGACGACGACGACGAAATGAAGCGGCACACCTACTGTAATAAAACAATAGAGAGGCAAGTGTTTGTCACTCAAGAGAGCTTAACATTAATTTTTTTTTCTCTAATGTTTTGTTTTTATCAACATGTATTAGTTGCATGTCAATTGGTCTATTTAATCATATTCAGATTAGTGTTTTTATAACGACAATCCAGTTATAAAGAGAATCGAAAATGTTTGGTTTTCGTGTCAAGTGACACAAAACTTCAACATTTGCAAACATTACTAAATGTTTTCACTATAATACGTTAATAAGTTTTATTAATGAGGCATAAAGTAAACATAATTAGGGCTAGAAGGGTTTTAGGACCACCTAAGGCTTGTCAACAAAAGTGAGTTCTGCGCCCTTGACTCTTAAACGCTTTCAGGTACTTTACGCTGTGCGCCTTCAATAAAGAATACAAAATTTGGTTTTTTACAGATCTGGTTAAATATCGTTTTTTTCTTAAGTATAATATAAGAAGAGCGTCTCGATATTAGCTACTTTTTAGCCATCAATCTTTTAAGAGAAGGCGCAAGAAAGCCTTGATATAATTATACGCCTTTAAGTAACGTTAACGTTCTAAAAGTTCATTAAGTGTAATCATAATCACTGCTCTATGATGTTGTCAAAAAGATTGTCGAACATGTTACTTACATTGTCTACAAGGCGTCGAATTTATCAATTAATTATTGAAAAAAAAAAACGAAGAAGAAGAGAAGATTATTTGAACATGTAATTATAGAGCGTGCACGTACTCAATTAATCAAATTCAAATTATACCTCAGGGAACTATTATGTTCGATGCCTTTGAATTGTTATTGAACGAAAGTTGTGCTGTAATTGAAGTGAGCCAAGATTCTAACTCTAAAAAAAAAAATATATGAATAGATCGTGGCCTTTAAGGCGCGTCTCTATCTATATACACGAATTATTTTCACACTTTTAAAATTGCTACTAAAATACAAACAAATCGTGTCAAACAGTTGGATTTGTGGTGTTACCGCCATGATCATTAAGTGGTGATGGTTCTTCTTTGGTGTCAATCAAAAGAAAAACGTTCGCTTTAATAGTTTCGTCAAGGTAATAGTTAGAGAATTTATGATTTCACGTTAAACACTAAACACTTTTAATCTCTAATAGAAGTTATTTGTAGAAAAATTTAATTCATAATTGAAATCGTGACTCATACTACCATCATTATATTTAATTTAGCTCCATGTATTTTACGATTAAATGTTATAATCAATATAATATACTTTGAATAAGAAAAGAAAAAGAAACATCAAATAATTGAAAGAATAGAAGAGAAAAAAAAAACGTTCAATTTAAGATCAACTCTATTCCCAACATAATTTGTACTTGACAATGCAATGAATTCGTATTTGTGTATCTATTTAGATGTCAATCTTCCAATTGACATCAACCATAATTTGTGATTGGATTTCGTTTTTTTTTTTGCTTCTTCTATCTACTTTATATGAATGTTGAAAATCGAATTTCAATCACATAATATACAGATTTGTTGAAATTAACAATGTATCAACACCACATTATTATATACAACTATATTTAATATAATACTCGTACGATATGGTAAACAGTAATTTACACCTTGATAGTGTAGGTGTTATATTATTACTTTCATGTCCTTCGAAAGATGATTTTTATTAAAAATGATGAGTTTCTGTTGACGTGACACTCTATGTATATTAGAGTCAACAATAGGCAAAATTATAAAAAAAAAAACTATATAATTGTATAATTGTTTGCATAGGAGGTGACAATAGAGTGTACCTCTTAAAAATGTCGATTTATGCAAATTTTATTATTATATTAGAATAGCTTTAATGTCTACCTACAAAGTTCTGAATAAGGCGCTCCCCTCCAACTACTTTCGACAATTCGTATAGCAGAATTAGGGTGGTCCTTATTTTAGGTATTTTCGAATTTTAATGCTTCTAGGGGCTCATATATTCGAAATAAATCAAAAACAATATCTTTCAAGTGTCAGGTCTCTATCTCAATTTTAACCCGTGCCTGCACAGTCATCTAAGTTTCCCATCCAAATAACATGGGATTTTGGCATTCAACGATTATTTTTTTATTCTGACCAGAGTGATTGTACAAAAAATTTCAAGCTTTGTAGACTTCATCTTTGTAATAATAGCTATTACTCTGAATTTTTACAGATTTTTAGCTTCTATAGTTTTGGAATTGCAGTGACATGAAATAAATTTTTGCGATAGAACTTTTATTTGATTTGTGATCTAGATACACAAATTTTTGGAGATAAGTTATTTTCCAAATTACAAGCTTTAAAATTATTATTCTTTTATCAAACGCGAGTATTGATTTGCCAGATGCTGCAGTTGCAACAATGAGGGAAGTAAAAATTTTCTAGCAAAAAGCACAACTGCCTTTTCAAAGAAATGTTCCCTGCGTTGAAAAACTGCAATTTCAAAATTACAGTAGCGGAAAATCTGTAAAAATTCTGAGGAATAGCTATTATTCCAAGGATGAAGTATACAAAGTTTTAAATTTCTTCAACAATCATTTTGGCCAGAACAAAAAATTGATCGTTCAATGCCAAAATACCTATGTTATTTAGATGGGAAACATGCATCGCTGTGCGACACGGTTTAAAAATGAGGTAGTGACCTGGAACTTGGAGGATATTGTTATTTTATTTATTTTGAACCATATGAGCCTATGGGAGCATTAAAATTCGAAAATATTCAAAATAAGGCCCACCCTAAGCAGAATTTGTAAAGTGTGGGACAAAACGGACAAAGAATCTATAAGCTTTTAAGTAAGCAATTTGCTTCTCCTGACATGATATTCCATTATCTCAATTTGGCTGTTTTTCTGCATTATATACTTACCCATTTTAGCCCGTTGTAAAATGTTTTTTGTAACTTCTACACTTTTGAAAACTTGAATATCACATTGCATTCTCTTCAGTTTGGACATTTCAAAAATGTCGATACCACACCTTCTGCCTTAAAATACTGGGCCTACATTACCAACTCTTTTATTGTGTAAAATTTGGATGCTTTCAGTCAATTTCTAGTATATCCTTCTCTTCTAAAATTTTGGCATTGTGACACGATCTAGCTCCTACAAGAAGTGACAAGATTCCAAATACGGTTGTCTTCTACTGCGTTATTTTCCAAATACTATCTAGCATGTGCGTTAATAGAGATCCAATTTTTGCTCCTACATTCGCATACTTTGCGTTAATGCTGCGTAAGAGTCTCTTCAGATACTTCTAAGCTTAAGTCCTCTTTTATTCTGCTCTTATTCCTTGGTTCTCACTGTACTTTCAAAAGGGTAGTTAACTATGCAGATATCACGCTTAACCAGCTAGATGCTGCTTATACAGAAATGCTACTAGTAGTATTTTACACCTTTAGTGGAAGAAAATAGCTTTATGGCAGATTTTTTGCATTTTCGACGTTTGCTTTGAATTCTTTCCACATTTAACTTGTTTTGATATTTTTTGATTAATGGAATTTTTCGATGATAGGATAAATGTTTGGAATTCACGTGTTTATTTGAGTCGGTGTTGCAAAAAGCATCTATGTATAACCTTCGTATACCTACATATAATAAAATTCCATGTTGTTCTAATAAATATTACATGTAGCAACTATCGATACCAAATACTAAACCAATACAGCAAGCAAACCAATTGGTCGCAAGTAACTACTGTCATGTATCACGATCAGGACATACGTAACACAATACGCCATATATTATACCACCCTATAAAACTAGTTAGATAGTACCTACTATACCTAGTACACCATAGAGTATCAAAAGCTCAAACAGCAAAATATCACTTAAACTGATATTGTTTATATATAAATAACATATAGGTGTGCATTAAACATTGTCTTTAACAATTGTTGATATTTTGCTAACAAATATCTATTTAAAATCATCCATTTATACAATGATTCAACTGTTTGATATAGCCGCTGGGGTGTTACGTCGGTGTGTGCACACCATTTAAACACTACACTATGTTGTGGTCACGCGATTATATTTGAATTCAATGCGGATTTTATTCATGTAGTCCTGCCAAAGAGGCCACAAATGGACGAGCTTTTTGTTGGTAACGACACCCGCATCGATTGGAATTTGTATGTTATTTCGGCGGCATAACTTTTCCTCTCTTATACATATACCCAATTTTATATTCTTCTTCTTGTTTATTTTTTTTTTCTGTTGATGTAAACATAGAGAGAGAATATTGAAAAAGATGTGATCATATCGAAGAATTATTGTTGGTGATTCGATGATAATATCAGTACAGCATCGGATATGTTAACGCCCATGCCCTGACGATAAACGTTTAATGTATTTTTTCTTTCTACAACACAACTGTTTAAAACAAACAACGAAATCAACGAGATCAATGTAAGAATCTAAATAACAAACACGGTCCGAATTTGTTATTGAAATCAGATCGAACTGTTTGAAATGTTAGTAAAGTTAATTGATGATTGTGGTAATTAAACATTTGTATTTATTTCAGATTCGTTTATAAATTCACGGTTTTATAAAGATATTCTTCTCAGTAAAGTTATAATTTTAAAGGAATTATTTGTAATTTTTTCAAAAAAGATTGAGTGCATTTTATATAAACCCTTTGGCGATTGTAAAATACACTTTCTATTCAAATGTTCCACGTTAATGGTCAATACGTAATAGTCTCCTACGCGACCATAACGAAGACGATGAGGCCAGAGGTCGTCCAAATACCTTAGGCACATTCTCATACTACTAATAACAACAATAGGAAATATATATATATTTTTTATTCTTAAACATATTGGAAATAATGAAACGAGAGATCACGTACCTACCACCACTAAACAGTTAACAAATAATTCAAACTAAATTATTATTCTAACCATATTGGTTCGTCTTGCTTCCGAGATTTATAAGGTGGTGTATAATTGGCGCCCGTACATTTTGCATGGGTTTTATAATGGTGGCAACCAGGCAACAGTCATGAATCAGCTTATCCGCAACTGACTCCTTTATTCTTTTATCTTTCACTGGTAGCCTATTTATGTTGTTCTCGTTATTGCAACTTGAACTATATTTCAGCACCCACCTAATATAAATATAAATATATATGTATGTATAACAGGCTAATTTTCAAAACGGCGGACAGATTAAGTTACGATCAAAAGACTGAAAAATGATATGATATAACGACACCGCGCTACTATTTATTCAATGATTTTCCAATTTAAACCAGACGAATAATAATAAAAGAGAGACCGACTATTAACTATATCACAGTTGGAGACTAATAGGTTTTGCTGTATTGTTTCTGTGATTTATAAGAATTTCACCGATATTCTTGTCATTATCGGTTTAATAATAAACAAAACCAAAAAAAAAAACAGCCTCTTTTATTCTTATAGATATAGATGATAGTTCGTTATATCGTCTATAATAGGTAAAGTTAATTTGTCAAAAGTTATTAGTAGCCGAATATTAACTTGTTAATTATTATATTGGGATTAAGTGTGTGAGAGAATCGATCAGAGGGGCCGGTTATTTCTTTACACGTCTAAGTATGTATTTACTTTAGTGATGATAATGCTAGATATTTTAATTAGTTATTATCGGTTAGCTACCGAACAGCAAGCATTACTTAGTTGTTTTGTAATTTAGTTGTAATTAATAGTAAGGAGGCAAGTTTGTTTACAAATTTATAAACATTACCACATTGGAATCTTAATGGTTTTCAACAAACATACAGAATTCTGTGGTGTTTCTTAGATTTTGCAATTACAAAAATATCTACATAGAAAAAGACGAAGATTTGTGTCGACTGTCGATATATAGAGATTTACATTTGTTGAATTAAATGCGAATAATTTGATGATTGCATAGAGAATGGAGAATTTCACAATCCGTCGATTCGTCAATCGGCTAGTTTGATTCAACTCAAATCCATACTTTTCTGAACGTTGTCACCGATATGCAAGAAAACGCTCAATGTGCATTCACTCAACTATCGGCCGATTATTTTATCGTTCAAGTTTACAAGTGTTACACCGACACTGAATTCCAAATCACTTATGTTAGTAGTTTTGCTTTATTTGCATACTTTTTATGGGGATATTGTTTCCAGGTAAAACCGCAGGTGGATATTTCCTAGATTTTATAATAATTAATAAGAAAAGGCGCCACTATTACCAGATACTATAAAACTAGACACATATATAGAATGCGATGGTGGGCCGGCTTTTACATTTTATATTTTTCTCAATAAGTTTTAATTCGCGACGACCTTACGGCCCACTCTCGAAAAATCTCAACTTAATTGTACACAACAATAAATCTTGAATTGATAAAATACTAACACGTATACAATTAAGTTTCTTGTAAAGCTGCCTGTACATACACATATAAATGATAGTCGCTTTGACAGCGATATATGTCCCTTCCTACATTCGACTGTCATATCCCGATAAATGTTATCAGTTTTTTTTTTTGTTCTCTCGTCATATATTTAGCTATTATTATTATTATTAAATCAAGTGTAAAATATTAATGGGTTAAAAAAGTATACAAATTGACAAACAGTATGGTATTTTACGAGGGTGTAAAATCGAAAACCTAAATTCTGGCCTCCAATTCAACCTACGACAAATGTTGTATAAAAAAGAAAACTAACAAAACAAATGATCGAATAATTTATTATCCATTGGAAATGGTTCAAAAACGATTGTAATTAAACGAAAGAAAAGTTGCCCTTGTACGACTATGACTATAATAATATTACCGTTCACTGATCGTCAAATCAAAACAACAACAACAACAACAACGACGAAAAGAAAAAAAACCCAATAAAATATCGGCAATTGAAACGGAATTTATCAGCCATAATTCGCCTTTTATTAGACAGAAATCAATTCAATTTCTTTCGTTTGCAATTAAAAACAAGCAAATAAATGCGAACAACTATAGCCAATAGAACGTGTTAATTATTAAATGTCGTTTTGTATCTTCACAAACGATTATAACTGAAAATTACAACAAATTGTTAACAGCGAAAACTATTTAAACAGACAACAACAACAAAAAAATTGTTGATTAATTGTTGGACAATTTAATTTTTTAAACAATTTATCCAATTGTAAGTACCTACAATATAATGTAACATTGTTTGATTATCGTTTCTCATTCGTTTTGTTACATAAATTAAAAATAAAATTAGAGATAAATTAGACTAGCTAGCCTTTCACATCATTAACAACCTTGCAACACGGGGAATATATATTGACTTATTTTATTTTATTTAATTGTTTTTTCTTCTATTTTCCAGGACAAGATCACTGAACCAGATAATTATGTAGAAACGATCCCACATTTTCTCCAATTATTATTACATCGACTTTCAACTTAAAAATAATAAGATGTGTGTTGTTGTTGTTGTTGTTGTAAAATGATCACGCCTTGGATTTGTTAAAAATTTTGAAAACAATGTAATTAAATGGTTGAAATATTCCTGAAAGCTATATTCGATATATCGGTATATTGTGGAACGATATTACTATCATAGTATTGTTGAACTTATGATCTCTTACCAATTTATTAATGTTTAAATGTTTCACACATATTTAAGTATATATGTAGTATAGGATACACCTAGTTTCAAGGAATGTTGTAGAATATTGGAAAAAAACAGATATAGAGAGAAATAAACGATTCGAATCGAAGAAGTAATCTACATGCGGTAATCTAATCGGGCACAGGTGTCCATGAATATTACACTTAACGTAAAGGCGTTGCAAGAATTTTTTACCCAGATTCGTGTAGGTTGTTGGTTTAATATTTATAGAATACAAGGACGGTCATTTGAGTTTTTTTTTTGTTTGTTTTAGTTTAATAACAACAAATTAGGCTAAAATTGATGATTTCGTTACAATAAATCTTTGATTCTTCTGCATTTCAATATAATTCTAATTTAGGAAATATTTACGTTAAAACCTCCCTCTTCCTGTTTCTCTCTCTCTATATATACATATATATGTATATACATTTATATATTGTGTTTATATGGACACAACATAGTATACTATATTGTAAATGTTGACGTAAATAGAGTTGTTTGAATAAATGCTGTTTATGGTTCATGTTAAAGTAAATCTCTTTCTTACTGTGATACATTAATGGATTTATGGACTTAAATGCCTAAATATTATTTTAAGTGGCTTAAGCGGTTTGTTTATAATCGACCGTAAATTCAATGATTATGGTTATGCTAACTTAACATTAAGACATTAACGGCAATCTTTTATAAAAATCAATTATGCTCGCCAAAATTCAAATACGTGTTTCTCAAAATGAAAGAAAATTCCACAATCAGTAGTTGTATTCTCATAAAATTATCATCTAGGAGTGTTTTTCTTTTTCTTTTTTTTTCTCTCTTTCAAATGAATGATGGTCGAGTAATTGAAATAAAAATTTATTATTATTATTATTTGTGTTCTGTAATAATGTCGAAATTATATTGTGATTTAATCGATTTAAATCAAATTTTGGTAGGCGTATTATGTGACCTTTAGTTTACTGTTTTGATAATTTCCAATCAGTCAATCAATCAATCAATCAAGCGACCGAATAAAACCAATTTTATAACAATAATTTAGTAATCATTTTGAAAAATTATTTGAATAGGCGCCTCCTATCGTAGATAATAGAGAGTTTTCATTTATAAAATATTCAAATTAATGATGACCCACGCTATATACACATACTACATAAAAAAGTCAAGTTTATTAATAATCAACGCGTATAGATTTTCTAATGAGATAAATGTAGTAGTTCAGCAACGATATAGATAGATAAATAGACTAACACTACAACATTATTTAATAGAAAATATTAGAGATAGAAGTAAATCAAGATGATATCATAGATGGAAGATGGAAGATATCGTTCTATGAACTATTAATCAGACAGTTTCCTAAATATAGGAATCACAAGATAACCAAGTGAAATCATAAATATTAGATCCGCATCTACACAACCGTAAATTATTAAACAAGTTGATTATGACCATCTGGAGAGATAAAAAGAAACTATAGTCGAGTATCTATAAGAGAAATAACGAAGAGGTCAAGATGACATCAGTTTAGATCACTGCCTCAAGCACACTGATTTAGCCAAACTATATAAAACTATTGCAAATTACGGACAAAATTTGACGATCCCTAAAATGTTTCCAAAACAACGTTAGTCTTTTTCAAATTTAATCGAAAATATAATAGATCTTCTAAATCTTTTGGTTGACTTTTGACATGTTACAAACAAACGCAAAACTATCAAATTACACGAAATTCGAGTTATTGTGGAGGAGTTACATGTAAATATAATAGATGATATATGGTGATTATTCTTGGAATTGTGATCGATGACCAAATCATAGAAAAATTTGAGTCGTTTTGGAAAATATCAAAATTTATTAAGATCTTCTAAATCGCTCTACGCTAAATTTATGCCACGAATTTAGCCAATCACAATTTAGAATCTTTAAATCCACTAATGATTTCAGAATTATCATAGGATAAAACTGAGCTAGTCTGCTAGGGTCACGTTTTTATCACAAATAGCATTCCCTAAATCGCAATCCACAACAAACTGATCTTGAACAGGAAGAAGACCTAATTTAGCCAATACTTCTCGATCTGATTTTGTTGAAAATTCCGTCTTTTGTCGCCAATGGAAGATTATTTTAACATTCGACAATAGTAACAAAAGCAAAACAAACATCTTGTTATGGAAAATTTAGCGATAGAAGAACGAAAATTATCGAGTTATAAGTCATAATGTACAGCCATCATGAATCCAGTGAACTTTCGGTGAAATTCAAGTTTTGCAACCACTCCTCAACCATCTTGGAGGTAGATTACAACCAAAGAATTGTTTAGAATTCGAAATATTCAATCGCCTAACTAAAAAGATCGATGTAAAACAATTCAAGATATTTGAAGTAAAATTTCTAACGCAAATAATCCATCTTATTGGACAGATTAAGAAGGCTTTAAAGGATCAGTAAATTTCCTCGAGATTGGAATGCCACACATATTTGTAGTTAACGAATTTGTAAAAATGAACAATTCGACGAGAAACAGATTACCGTAATATTGTAATAAGCGAACGTATTCTAATACCGAGAACAGAATAATGAAAATATCTCATATTGCAAATAACATATATGTGTGTACCTATAATATTTTATAATGTCGACAAATTTATCTACATTGAATTGTCGTAAGATATTTCAAAAGACCCCAGCATGATGGTTTTATTTTCATTCTATTTACAGTAAAATATAAATAGTGAACAATAAAAAGATGGAGAAAAACACGTTCAACTAACATGCAAATTCCACATTATAATCAAGACAGAATAAAGTTGATGTACGATGGGTTATTTGAACAGTATAACCGTAAAATCTATTGTCATTTTGTATATAACCTTTGACATCGGACAACCAACAGGAATAACATCGATTTTTAAATAGATATCAACTATTCATACCTACCATCTAACAGTAGTAGTGGCTAGAAATTAACCGAAAAGATAATATCGTGCTGTGATTTTTATCATAAATCTATTTTTAAAATATTAACAAAATAATACGTTTTGTTGTTCTGATTGAAAATTGGAAAGTTTTTATTTTTCAAAAATTGATTTATTTCCAAACTAAATTGGAAGTTGTGTGGTGTATTGTGAAATAATCTCTGTATCTATAATCCTAATTACCAGGTCAAATGTCGCTGTTACATCCAAAAACAAAATTTACATTATTGCTACCAATTTCGGTATTATTGTTGTTATTTTTTCGTGAGTCACAATGAATGTTTGTTGCCATTTATAATAAATAAAAACAACAATAAAGGTGACTTTCAATTTGTTTCTTTTATAGATCGAGTGGACCCCTATTGTTGATGAAATATCAATGCATTTGTTTTTTTTTCTCTCTCTTTTATTTCAACCAAACTTTCACAACAATATAATTAGAAATGAGTTAAAGTGTCAATTAGATACAAATTATACGCATAATTAATTTTATAGTTAAGAGTCCGCCTATTTTGTGTAACTAGTGTACTATTGTTAACAGCCCACATTTAACATTTCAACGACAATTGTTGGGTCTGTTTTTTTTTTTGAAAAAAATCTAATTTCAATGGTAATTTCGACGTCTAGACATTTCAGTTTTATTGTGCTGCCTTACCTATTTGCAAATACAAGCGATTCAGAATCACCCTAAATTCGAAAATTATTTTTCAGTTTCAGAATCCCATTCCCATACAATTCTCGTCCATATTTCTCGAAAAAATCAACCAAACAGTGAGTCTATTACGATTAAGAGTATCCCTCGAGTGTATAAAAATAAACACCACATTGAGAGGGCTTAAGTAGAAATAAGTAGATTTAGATTAACTTCTAGTGGAAAAAAACATACAAAAAGATTCGTATTGTGCAACTATCCATTAGTAGTAAACGCTCTGACACGTTCACCTTTTAACATTTCATTTGAATCCGATGACATGACCGATAACTTCTTATAAACATTCAAAATCAACCCTAGAAAAAAACTTTGCAACAAAAAAACTGAAATGGGTGCAGTTGTGTCAGTAGAAGATGTGAAATCAGTTTATAGTAAAACATTGGCATAAATCACCATTGACGGGGTAAAGTGAACTGTGGGTGTTTGACTTGAAAGTCAAATCATTTGAAATATCTTTTACACACACACACATATATGTACAAGTAATGAATTTTAAACGTTTCCTGAAAATAGACGGAACACGTTTGTATTGTGTCCGTTTTTTTTTTTTTTGTTAACTGAAATGACGACAAAGTCTACAACAGTACTACTAAAAGTGGATGTCACGCGTGACTTCCTAGCTAACTATCTGTAACAAAACACCGTGCTGCTTGTTTACACGCCAAATCATCATTGATCGATCTTATTTCTTTTCGTTTTTCACTATAAATTGTATGTTATATTTGAAGTATAAACGATTATATGTCGGCGAAAGTTATTATACATAAAACGTGACTAATTAGAAAAATTTGTAATTAAATTAGTTGTAATCAGCGTTGCAAATAATTTCACATGTCCAATATTCAAGTGTACAATTGTTCTCATGTTAAACAATACAAAGTTTTGATTATTGCATATACATAAAGGGTGCTGGTTTATAATTTATTTCATTGTTAAACGTCAGTCTTTAGTGTATAGTGCTGTTTTGTTTCATACATTCCGTCTAATTACCTTAATAATTAGACTTATAGAAAAAATAGTTACCCACCTAGATAATGAAAGATTGATAACTATTTACAAGTGTTGTACAAAACGTTATATGTGTATAGATGTTTTGTAATAAAATTTCACTCCATATATGAATATAGCTGACTTCACCGAAATACATGTTTTAAATTATTGAATAAACCACATGTCAAGGACCGTCTGATGAAGAATTACATATCAATAATACCTATTTGTATGTATATGTGTGCAATAAAAATTGGAAAGTTTCATCAAGATCAAAACTGGATAGATTGCTTTTTCAAAGCTCAAATTGCATAATAAATTTCCAATTGATTTCCAGTACGATTAAAAAGAAGGAAAAAAAAACACACACACACACACAAGCAAACAAGGTAAATGGTTAGTAGATTGGCGCCCCATATTTCATCATGAAAACAAGCAAAATACCCATCCAATACTAAAATTTATATATTCCAGTTTCAAGCTGATCAATTTATTCGAAAAATTACACCGTCACAGCACATGAAGGTGTCTATTGACAAGAATATTCAACTGTTATAACTTACTAGTAGAGAGATATTCCAATTAGAAATAATAACAAATAATTGTGAATTAAATGTGAGCCAATTAAATTGTAACCAACCTAAATTAAAAATATTGCAAGACGGTAAGCTATTGAAGCGAATATTTATCGTTTCCTGTGCATCTTTCTTATTATAACGTAAATGATTAATTAACAAATTGTTTAATTAATTTATCGACACTTTATCGTTCTATTCTACAAAACAACAATATATGAGTATAGTGGGGAAATTAATTTTAAAACAACATTTCATCAATCAATTTAAATTTAAATCATTTACAGGGATTATTGGACAGTTGAAGTCGGAGTGAAGGAAATATTGAGTTTGGAAAACTATTTTTTCAATACACAAGATATTAAAACAACTTCGACATGTCAGCAACTTGAGATCAATTAGCCAACATCAATTATTATATATAGAGGTTTGATCTAATCTAGATTTAAATCTGAAACTCTAATGTATAGTTAACCAAATTTGGCTTGACTAACTATAGAATTCAGTAATAAGATAAAAACAAGCATTGGAGTAGTTTAAAGTCAATTTAGATCACTCAATTATAACACAGTGAAAGTGGCATTAACAACCGCGGCAACGTTATACAAATTAAACTACTTTTGTCGATGTTTTTTCGCGACTATCAGGACGGTTGGTAGCTTTATCAGAAGTTTGTTGTCGTGTATTTAGTTATCCCCAATGTTGAATTTGTTAGTTATTCTTCAGATATCAAAACCGAATTGTAGATTTATGTTAATGTAGTTTTGATAAATTTGAGATATTCCTGTTGTTGTTGTTATTTATAAATAAGTGTTAAAGTCACCTTTAGTTCGTGACCAATTATTAATACAAGAATAGTACCATGATCCAGATATGTGTCGTCATAACGAAAGCAATTAATGCCTCGAACAATGTCCGCTTATCCCATCAGTGCATCTTGCATTGAATAAAACAAACACTGCATATATATTTAATAGTAGTAGTCGTATAAAATATAAACTGTTTCACTATATTTTAACAACAATACAACAATATAATAGTAAAAACACTAGTGTTACTGATTGGGATTTATATTCACATAATTTCTAATGTGTTTTACCTCCATCTTTACCTATAGTATACTCTGCTATATCTATCTATCGACAGACTTGTTTTATATACAATTTTATTTATCATGTAGTATTCACGAAATTATGTGACACTATTAGAGATCTATATGCTGGGTATCATACAAGATAACGGAACTAACAGTTTGTGAAATCGTTGCTAGCATAAAGGAATTTATGGAAACGTTGGATAAACGCTACAGGAAAATTTCCTCTAGTTATACAACCATAAATATATGAGTAATTCAAGAAAAATCGATACAGTCTTAGATACTTCAATGTTAGATCGGAATATATTAATGTGAAATTCGACAAAACCATCATCATGACTTTGTGTTAGAATAGGTATAGTAGGTGATAAATTATACATTTATAGAGTGACTATGTTGAAAGGGGTTGAATGTAATCACTAATGGAGATATATATATGTATGTATATAAAACAAAATACAACAAAATGGCTGTATTAAAAATACAATGGCTAGGTGTGTCCTGACAAGAAACTGAAGCGTTTGTGTGAAATAAAAGTCAATGGTTGGGATAGTGTAACGTATGGGACCACCACAGAACATGGGTTCACCTGTTCTACAGTGATAAATTATAAATAAATCACACACCCTTCGTTTTATTTATTTATTTATTTATTTATTTATTATTTTTTATTATTCAAAGAATTGTTTTTAAATGTCTTAATGTCGCTATTTATAGACTTGGAATCATCTTAAATGCAAACATAACACCCACGTGTCAAACGTTAACACAAAAATAACGATTGGGAAAATTGATTTTGAAATTCGATTATTTTCGTGATATGAAAACAAATCGTCTTTAATCTCTCAATAATTTCAATGTTGACTGTATATAAGTAAGAGTATAATGGAACATTTTTAAGTATACTTAATCCAAATGGACTATTCTTGAAATAACACAACAGCCACGTTTCAAACATTAAGCCAGATTTGCCTGGGAAAATGCGAACTAATCAATCAGTTTGACTTAATCCAAATTTCAAAATTTTAATCCAACAATTAATTAATGCGAGTAGTCCATTTTTATGAATGTTTTAGCTTTTATCGGTTACACCCATTCAAACAAAATTGATGTTATTGAATAAATTTTGTGTGAGAACCTGTCGATAAATCAATTGTGTGTGTGTGTCTTTCGCAACATATACCTATGAATGAATCTGTAAATTGTCTGTGTCTGTGTGTGTAAAGTAGGAAATCACAGGAGTTGTTTTCTTTCTACATTGATTCAAGAATGATTGTGAAAGTCTTTTAGCGTGGGCCCGAATTCGATGAGTCTCTATGAGGTGTTTATAATGTTATGCTATCCAAGTGAGATTCCGTAATACCGACGACGCTGGCGCCTTTTATAGCCTTTAGCGTTATTTTAGCGCAGCACCATCAAACCAACTTTTTCTTTTCAATGTAATTTATTGACTTGACCGTTCTCGTAGACTTTACAGACAGGTAAAAGGTTGCCAGATTTATTCCTACCACATCCTAATTAAATATTTACTTATGATGAATCTCGACATTTACAACAGTTGTTTTGTTGTTGTTTTGGAAATACTGTCGCCGTATGTCTTCAATAAAAAATAAATCTTTCTGTTGTCACATGGAATCAGGTCTCTTTTCCAAAATCATTAATGCTACATTCAGTGGTTTGTGTGTTGCACAATAGCCGATAAAGGCCACTTAATGAGGTTGAATTCGTTGTAAACTGCACCTACTTAAAACTACATAAACTTGCCAACAAAATTAGAGAAGCAGACGAAGAAGAAGAAGAAGAATGAAAAATTTATAATATGACAAATGCGACAAGTGCTCGGCAGGTTGTACGGTTAATTATGAATGGTATTGTGGTTTTAATAGGAAATAGACGCGTGCTTATAGAAACTAGTTGACGCCTACGTAATTCAGTAGTTCTATTTAGAAAGAAAAAAATTTTATATTATGGTAACTAATAAGAGGAATCAAGATTTCGTTGTTGGATTTATTAGTGGTACAGGTGGTGACGTCACGGAACAGCACAGGAAGTGCCGACCTACACGTAGAGGAGCGGCCCGTGCCAATGACGATGCTGCCCACAGATTTGCCACCAACGATCGTTAGATAAATCGCTAAAAACCCCAATATATTCGATTTCTATTCATTATTATACCAAAACTATCTACTATTTATTAGATAAATATATCTAATTTCAAGATATCAAACTACATATTGAATATATTCAACAGACAATTCTCATTTATAGTTGATAGTTACTTTATTTCTTTATGCGACGTGTTTATTGTCATGTTACATCAAGATTTATCCATTTATCTGTAATTCTATTATAGTTATGTTTAATGCTGTTGCGTAGGTTATATTATGAGTATTTTTAAAACTATAAAACTCCTCCGAATTAGTCAGAGATCGTATGACAACAAAATCTCCATTTTTAATTGTTTATGTCGCAACATTCTTTCTCCCAAAAAAGAGAAAAAAAATAGAGACAATCTTTGGTAATATTTGGCTCCTACAAGTCGCTTTCCTGCCTTTCTACAATTTCTCGTTCACTTCTTGTTGTTGTTGTTATAGTTGTTATTAATATTATTAGATGGCCATGTAGATTTTGTGTAGGTAGTTGCATTCAAACAGTTACCATTACGTCACCATTTAAAATGTCAAAGCAACAATTAATATGACGAAATTCATTGATGAGATCCGATCGCGTGCCTCACCGCCTCTCTATCTTTCCCTTTCAAATTAGAATATGTAATTTCATGAATGAATGAATGGAAACTTCTGTGTAGGATGCGAATGTCATGTTACGAAATAGTGGACACTTTACGAAGAAACCTTGATACGTTTGTGATTCGATCCAAAATAAAAATGACAAAACAAAAGAAATTAAAACAAAGATAATAGACTTTGATTATATTTTATTATAACGGATCGCTCATAGTTGTTTTGAAACAAATTAATCATTTATTCTTTGTTCAGATATACGTATTTCACCCAATCGTACCACTTTTGGTTAATTGGATGGTAAATACTGGCATTTCTTTTGACTAATTGTGAAATATAACAACCTAATCTGTAATAGTTGCTTTATACAGACTGTCCCGAAAAATGTATGTAAATCATGATTATTCGTGAAATGTGATTTAAAGATCTCACATTAGAAGGTTTATGTGCTCTTAATTAGTTCGTAATAACAGTGAAACGGATAATAAAATAGGAATACTGCTTGTATGTTGTAATGTTATTAGTGTTACAAATTAGTTTTCGAGATATCTTTAGAAGTAAAAATCTAGTAATTCTAGATTTCACTATTATCGCAAGACCTATAGATCTACAAATTTATATTTATATAGAGTTTATTAATGTTCTAGGTCTCTCCAGATTGAAGGATGAGTTCCACATTTTTGAAACGTCCTGTATATTTCTTTAATTTACATAGTTGTAAATCTCTGATACATATGTAGTGTACGTCTGTGTTCTAGCTACTGAAATACCGACCGATAAATTTCTGTTATTTTAATTTTCCTATTTATTATACCAATTATGGGCGTTCTCCTTAATAAGGACAAAGTTTAAATTAAATATCCTCATGTTTTATTTATAATGATTTAATAGCCGCACACAGTAGTAACAGTGATGACTAAAAAAAGTAAAAATAACAAATAGAGAAAAACTATCGGTATCTTCATTAAAACATTCCGTCTCTAGTTAACAGGCCATCAATTTTACGATAATCATAATTGTTTGTAAATTTCTTAAATAATAAACAAATATAGCTAGTAGATGCCAATTGATTAGATAATTTGAAGAAAAAAAATCCGTTACCGATTTATCATATATATGATGAGTAATTAAAATTATAAATCATAATCTAAATATGAATCTATGATTTTATAGATAAACATCCATATATGGCAAGCATCAGCACTAGACGCCACCAGATCCGAGACAGGTAGCCGTTACTACTCCGCAAGGTTGCGGCTTCTGTAGGCGTGATTGCACTTTATTCAACATCTAATCATTCATTAATAAATCGATAAATTTCGTCTACACTAAAATTGTAACAGCTTATGCAACTTTTGTCAAATTTCTTAACAATTTTGTAAGTTTTGTACATGGAAACTGTTTGGAGATTCCAACAGTGGGTTAGGCGACGAAATTGTATCAATCGACGAAGGCGTTGTATTTGGGCCCGTTTCAGGCTGAAAAATTTGAATAAACAAGTAGAATACCATCATGTTAGTTTTATTGTTTGTTGTCATCGTCAACATCTACATACAACAACAATAACAACAACAAGGGAAAATTTTTTTTGAAAAAAAAAGGTCAATTTAGCCGACCGACACTTTGGTGCCTACAAGGAACTTTCAAAAAAGGCATCTAGGAAAAAAAAACAAAAACGTATTTACATGGCATAAAAATCAGATAATAATTGTGTGATAGGATATTTCGCAAGTAGTGTAGGAAGTAGATATTTGACGTAGTAACTTACATCTAAAACGATAACCATCCTACACAATTTGACTTTCGCCTGTAAACAATTTCGTTACCTACGCCACTTATTACTATTACTTCCAACATTATTATTATTATTTAGTAAAGATCCAGATATCCTCAACCTTGAAGCCTTATTTAGTCCACTTGCGTGTTGACATCTAATTAATGACGTCATCTTTATGACGTTTCAAGGCTGTTGGCATTCTTAATTAACAATCAATGATTTTTATAAAAATTACAAATTGTCGAGTGTAGGTGGATACAGCGGTCATCTTTTTCCAAGACTCGATCATCTCAACCCTGATTTGTTGGCTATTACATGTATGTTGTAGGAGTGAAATTACTCAACAAATAACTTACTAACAACACATAAAATTTTAACAACTTCAAAAGAAAACGATGACTTATTATCGTATACGTACTAGTTGTGCATAAATTAAAAACAGTCAAGAATTTATCCGCGAAATCTTTAATTAACAAACAAATCTTCCAATTATCCTGCAGCTACACACAAATGACCAACTCGGTAAAGATGATTAGTTTTTGCAAAACTCTCGGTTAATAAAAAAACAAACGTATGATTGAAGTTAATCAAGTGGCGTTATGTTGGAAATTGAACAGCTATCAAATGAAACGTTGCATGCCGACTAATGTCCTAAATGCACGCACATATTGACAAAGAAGAAACTCAACAACCATCACTTGCTATAAAAATTTATTTGCCTCAATTTGCATAGCAGTTGTTGTTGTTGTTGTGTTATTTTAAAACGGTGGTGTGCTACGTGACAATGTGCGATTTACATGCAACGTAAATTTTCCTTAATAAATTAGCCGGCATTCATTATGTCGTCGTGTTGGTGAATAAGAACTGTGAAATTGATGATCACGAACAATGTTGATGGTTCGAAAATATCTATTTTATGCAGTTACTAGAAGATTTTGTCATTCCCAATTCGACCTAAATCTTGTAACTGGAAAAATTCTTAGTCGATTGAAACCATACAATGCGTGTGTATATGTTGTATGGCCTTCTCAAGGTGGCTTTGTTGTGTGTGTATGTCTCTTTCTCTTCGAGTTGTTCTAGATAAACAAGTAAAATCAATGCGTGCCAGTTTCCTATAGATATCATTCAAATTCTGTTTATTATTTCTATGGAAGACGACATTCCTAGATAGATGGATATCTTGATGATGGCTTCTTTAAGAAGGAGTTTTACATTTTATTTGAAAACGATATAAATATTTACATATACAGTAGTTGGGTGTTGCGAGCTTTAAGCTCTGTTTAATTGATACAATTAAATCTAACAGGCACGTGTTTAGTCTTTTAATAAACACCTTATCAGTTTTAAGAATCAAGAATCAACCAGATTCACTGTTTCAACATATAAAACACAACATACATATAGATTACGAGTGTATATAATCTGATCAAGACAATCAACGAAAAACGATCGTTACGTGTAAAATCTTATACCATCAATAAGGATCGTAAACAGTCTCAGTTTCGATCAATTTTTCTTTATCAGTACGAATGATCGCCATCACAAATATATCTGCCCACATAGGAAAATCGGTAGATTAATTAAAATAAAAAATAATAAAACAAGCAAGGTAATAATGTCGGCAACAGGTCAAGCAAGATATATCAACATTCTACTAATGAAAAAAGTCCGACAATCGTGCATAACAATAGTAATAAGTAATAATGATAGTTGGATGACACGATATTGTAATTAAGAAGGTCGAAAGGGTAGAAAAGCTCAAAAATTATTGAAGAATTAGAAGGTGTGTCACCACCTAAGAAACTAGTCGTTAAACGGGTTCTGTTTGATTATTTTATCAATTATTCTGATCGATTACGATTAATACAAAATATCAAAGGATGTTGCATTTTTTGTTTCAACAAACAGAAAAAATACAACAGAATTAATTAAATTATAACTTAACCCTTCCAGCTATTTAAGAGTTGAAAAGAATTCCAAATAAATTATGAATCAGATTAGATAATCGCATTTTTACGTAATATCAAGAAATCAGATCAACATATTATTATTAATTTCAACTACTGAAAATTCCACATTCATTATTATTAAATAATTACTTACGTTATAGTGAATGTTGTCATTTAATTGTTAATGCTGCCGTTTTTACAACATAATAAATTACATAATCATTACATTATGTTTCAGTAAAATAATGATAAATTGTGCATAATTGCAATTGGTCTTTATTGTTGTCGAGTACATTGGTTATTATTAAATAGCAATTAATTGCAACTATCATAAAATGACGTGGCTTTATCTTTATTTTAAAATTTATTAATAACAAAGGTCGCTTGTATGTAGTTTATTTAGTCAACGTAGATTCACAAAAAAAAGAGTAATAACAGGACCAGAATCAATAAATCAGTCCAACATTGTGTATTTTTTTTTTTTAAATAATAATAATTTATGCTTGTACGTTTCGAATTCAATTTTCTTCTATTTTAATTAACGAAGTTTTCAACAACAACAACAACAACAAAAAGAAAATTAGAATTGAATTATCCTAAGGGGTTTTCGCACCCATCTTTGAATTATGGGATGTCATAGTATGTTTCGATTTTAATATAAAAATTTAAACATTTCGTAGTTAGTTTACCGACAATTTGGGCAATGTCAAACTTTCATTTTGCTCCAAGTATTTACGATTGTTGGATGAATCGTAAATCTGCAGTCTGATTGTAAGTGGATCAGATTTGGTTCACGATATTAACAGCGACATTTATAATATCATCATTATCATCATCTTGATAGAATCGATCACATGTAAAATGATCCTTAAGAATTTAAATTACTGATAGTTTATGCATTATTTACATTAATGTCGAAAAATATCTGTATTTTATTTAATAACATCATAAACATTCTCTCTTCGTCTATTGACAAGATAAAATCCCAAATGAATTACATTACAATCATAATAAAATATCACTTTAAGAAAAAAATCTTGTTATTATTCTCCCTCTTTCTCTCTCATTCTTTGTCTGTTCTTTTGTGAAGGAGTTTGGGAAAAATCAAATAAAATAATAAAAATAGTTGATTTGCATACAACTATACGCTTCTCGCACTGTTGTTAGAGTAAAGCTTTTTATTTTTTGACATTTTAGTAGCTACACGTCTTTAGAAACGTTATCTTTACTTAAACGTTTCTAAATGGATATATTCAAATATCATAGTTTATTATAGGCTACTGGAAATTCTTTAAATCAAATAAAATTTTGAATTATTCACATTATTTTTTGTATTAAATTTCATTCACTTGTATCTATTATAAATATTGATCATCATAATGTAATGAATAACAAAATAAAACATTGTAGAGTTCTGAGACGCATAAATTAATAAATATTAGGTAGAAATCAGTAAAGTTATATGAGGCAACCGTTAAAATGTTCAATGATAAGTTGTACAAGTTTCCCAATTGATAATCCATCTTGATCCGTTCCGTTCCGTTCCAAATATATGCATTACGACAATTGCCAGTAGGAATTTATGAATAATTCCTGCTATCGGGAAACAGTACCAGTGAAAGAAATAACTAATATAAAATAGAGGAAAAGCAATCAGTGGAAAGAGGGGAAAGAAAAAGTAATCCGAAAAACAAAAAATAAAAGAAAAGAGAGGAAGAAGAGACATGAGAAAATAATGGAGAAGAGGAAGTCTCTTACGAGGAGTGTTTGAAAAAGATGAGAAACAAGAAGAATTAGTGAAAGAAGAAGAGAGAATAGGTAGGCAATGAAGGAGAAAAAAGAACAGGAGTAGACTTATATCTCCAAGATTGCATGATACACAAAAGGACAGCCCTTTTGGATAAAAAAAGATGTTAAATCAAAACAGAACCACTACTTGGAGGATTTTCTTTATGTCGTCGTGACTATTACAGATAAACTTTGATCTACCGATAGATGCTTATAACATCACCATCCCTTGAATATCGTTATAATCGAGTTGGAATGTATAGAATTTATGTTTAAGAGTGTAATATTACGACAGGATATTGTTCACTAGATTGTCTATTAATCTTGAGTTTTATGAGCGTAGGTGCCGGCAAACGGTGGGTTACACTTTCAATAAACATTTGCTAACATGTCCAACTACTGACCAGTAGTACAATTTATAAACTAGTAGGTTTCTCGACTATCTATACATATAGCAATATAGTTTACCACTGGTATTGTTGGTGTTGAGATTATTGAAGAAGAATATGAAAGAAGAAAGAGAACCAAACGAAACTCGACTTTATTGAAAATTAAATAAATTATAAATAACTGAATAGATAGCCGGTTTAATTTGAGCAAGTGTCTGGCTACGATAAGACCAGAAGCTTAATGACGTTTTATAAGAGAACCCCCCTGGTGATTATACGGTGCTAGTTTATTATAAACGATTCATGGTTATAGTCGATATTACGAACTGTCAACCATGTATTGAAACTGTTTATCATCTATATAGATACCTACTTATAATTGCTGTGCGAACATATCCAAGACTGTCTACCATTTAACATTAGAATTCTTTGATAAATTAATCACATTAATTGTTAATGAAAATTATATCAGAATAACAATTTACTGGTTCTGCTTTATACCTACATAATTGCTTGTTATTTATTTTATTGATTTCGTTTTTATTTGTTTCTTAAATACAAAACAGAAAGAAAGCACTCCTCAATTGAAATGTTTAAATAGGAAAGCTTGAATTGAATTCTGTGTATTATTAAGAAGTGTTGATATATCATTGATGTGGCGTGACTGTGTCCGTGAAAACGTGTGTCACCCACTCGCTTCACCATTAAATTTGTGTTATAGCAACATTTAATTTATCAATCCTTTACTATCTGGATCGCCTTTCGAACAAAAAACTTTACATATAAACATCTCCGCTATAAATAAGACCTTCAGCAAGCAAGTCTCTCTTTGCTGTTCACTATCTGGCTTAGGGACTGGTGCAATTGTTTTAAAATAGCATTTCACTATCATTATTCACGTCTTTCGTACAGCAAACGCTTAATAATTGTATTGAAAATAACCGATAACTGGTAATAATAATAATAATAAAAAGCCACCAATATGGACTTTAAAAACAATTTGATTGGTCATAATAACCATCGTCACGGTTTATTTGTTATTTGCTAACAGTCTTGTACAATGTGGTAATGGTTGAAAGTAAACAAAATCTAAAACAAGTGGCGCCAGTTTTCTATATTTTTTTTTGTTTTTTATTTTCATGTACTGGCTGCTATCCTGTTGGTGTCAAGTAGAACCCTCGAAATTTGCACATCGAACAACGATGGGAAAGTTTGTTTTTGGTCGTGTTTACTTTCTTTTTTTTTCCAGGAAAAACAAAAACAAAAATATGAATCAAACAATAAAAAGCTGCCAACACTTGTATCTTTCAAACACGAATAAATCTTCAACCTTATCGTCAATTAATTAAAAATGATGAAAGTACCAATTTACTCTACAGTTCTTGTGGTAATAACCGAATTTTTATCTGTTATTAAAATTTTCAACAAGTAATACTGGCGCGTGTATTAATAAAACTGATTATCCTCCTTTAGAAAGGCGATATAAATTTAGGTTAATAATAGAGGGTTTCTTCGTTGGTTTATTACTATTAGAATAATAAAAAAAAGAAATGAAGAATAGAAGCCAAATATGGCGCCTGCCTAATTACAAAAATGTATCAAACATTATGCTGGTGATGTTGTATATTATGAATACAGTTAGTAAAAAGGAAATCAATCATCTTCTATTAATTTTATTATAATTTATCGGCACCTCCTCATTTCATTCAATTAAATCAAGTAATTGGTCTTGAAATTATAGAAAATACTAAATAGATATCCTTGCATACCATGACCGTTAAACAGGTGTTCAAAGCTCTTATGTAAGAAATAATCAGACGCTTACTTTGATATGACAACTGCTTCGTTGCATCTTAAATGAGTCAATAAGAGTCGATAATTTTCCACAAAAATGTCAGTAAAGCACTGGTACATATGGGATTGAAAGCTAGTTTTATGGGAAAAGTAGCAAAAAGACAACGGTTATGATCCAGTTATTGGGCGAGCTTCAATTTGGCCATCAACAATCTTTGCTACAATGGAAATAAGAAGGTTTGGACCATGTTCGAGGCCACCTCTGGTGGATTATAACGAAACCTAAGGATAAGAGCGAAACTGACTGCATGCTAGAGAACATAAATAGAGATCTTGAAGGAGGTACCGTTTAGACGGCGTTATATTCAAATAAATCTTGCAGTTTTAGTTATTCTCGCTAAAACCTTGTCGTTAATAGGTGATTTGAGATTTGCACAAAGTTGAGTATACTTAACTTAATCTTTTAATCTTAAATACCAACATCGAATTTCAACACAAAACATGTTTACTTTTCCCAAAAAAAAAGAAAAAAACATAAATAAATCAACAAAATTCTTAAGAATGCGAAATTTCGTTGTTAGTATCGGTCATCGTACTCTATTATCCTGTTACACCATCATCAATTGTTGTAAAAATCTGGGACGCGCGTACGTAGGCTAATGTTGGTTGTTATGGCAGCAGTACTATATACAACACTCGAAAATTAAATTTCAATTAATTTATAATTTTCGAATAATGTAATAAAGCCATCTCAGTATTAAAAATCTGGATTTTATTACCAACTAAATGGTCAAATCATGTCCTGTTGTAGTAGTTGTAAAGATTCTCTACGATATTATACACCTACGAATAAATTTTACAGGTTATCTTCCGGCTTAACAACCACCACCACCACCAACTGCACTACTATAAATTAGAACTAGCGCAATGTTTTGTTGAAAGATAAACATATTCGTTAAACGAATATACCCAGTATGCGTATCACTAGTGATGGCAATTGTTGGACATGGTAAACCACTTTAATAGTTTCAAAGAAAAATCTAAAACGTGTCGGCTTTGTTCTTTCGTTGGACAATAGTTGATTACAACTCCTAACGTTTGTATATGAAATATTAGCCACGATCTACGTCTAGAATCGCTCTATTATTATTCATGATCTAACACTATTACTTATTATGATTGTATACGTATACAATAATAAACTATACGCGTATTTATAGGGGTACCTATATAGATAAACCACAAATTTCATTTCATTTCAACAAAAGTAATCTTTATTGTTGTTTCAAAGATTTATAACGCCAGCTAATTAAAACTATTAAACGAGAAATATCGTAATTTTCATTTTATTGTATTTGTTACGAAACAATTAAAGTTTTTCCATTGGACTTTAATTAAGTTTGGCTGTCTTATTTATGGATGTAGGTACTGTAAAGTTGAACGTTATTATAGCTTTCCCAGTTTATCGTTAAATATCGACGTTATCTAAATATTTAACAATTTCTCCGACACTTTTAATTTAAAATATCATAAAGTATCCGGAATTGGAACGTATCCACGTGTTTTGAAAAAAATAATAATAATAATTTCGAATTGTTTTTTTATGTTTGTTTCTTGGTTGTGTGTGTGTGTCTCTTAACGAATGTTGTTTCTTACATTTTCAGTTAAGTCTTGATTAAATTTACGATCACTGTCGACAAATTTATTTAAAATAACAGACAAAATATGAAATTTATGATGAATATCATTTGATGTCGCATTTACATAATTTACTTCAACTTCTTACATAGAAGAATTAACAACAACGACTCGTTGATATGATTTATGAAACTTTAAAGAATTTCTCAGATTTTACTCAATTATTGTTGTAATTATCTACGTTTTTTTCCATGTTTTTATTAACTGTTATTTTATAAATGCGGTGAACATTACCGGATTCAGTAGTCTACTCTTGATGGATTACTTCAACAATTTTGTTCTTTTACGGAACACGCATTTCCCAATAGAATACATAGGATGTGACATCAATTACAGACATCGTTAGAGTACAGTAAACTTTACTTATTTTGTATTATTATCACTATTATTATTATTATTATTATTATTATTGATCATGTTTTGAATGATAATAAAATACTGGAAAATTGTGAAAAAAAATGATGTTCAACTTAATAAAAGCGAGTTAGATGTTGTGTTCCAAACAAAAAAAAGCCGACAAGATTCTGATTGAAACGTCATTAAGACTAATTAGACGCTAGATAATTTATGAACCTATTAATTTCAAAATAGGGACATTTCTACTCTAATATCGGCCATAATTGATGATAATTTTATTCATTCATTTGATTTGAGAAAAATACTTTGTTGCTTGTTTTCTTCTTTTATTATAATTTACCATCATTTGTACGTATAGAATATACTATGGCGAAATTTTTATATTACTTTCTCTCTCTTACTCTTTTGATTTGTATAACCATCAATTTTGGTGCTTAAACTATATATAATACCGATACGATCAGAACAAATCACGTTTTTTTTAGGTTGTAATTACATTAACACCTCACACAGAGGTCATCAGGTTACTATCAAGATATTCTCGTTATTACTGTAATTACATTCAAACAATCGGAAGCAATTTGGGTAAGAATAATCGACGTGAAATAGGATGGGCGGTCAAGTCTTCGAACATATCGTTTTATTGTAAATGAGTTTGGGCTACAAACAACAACAACAATAATAAGATAAGAAATGCCCCATTAAAAAAATAAAAAAAGCGTAATCATAATATAAATTCAATAATTCTTTTATTTTTCTTCTGTTTTGTCTGTGTCGTGAAGAGAAAGTGTTGGTATCGATAAAATACAAATCCATGGCACATTAATTTGCAACAATTTACAACCAATTCAATTACAATAATCTTGAATTTATTTGAAAATGAATTTGTAAAGTATTTCGATTTCCTGTTTGTTATTATTTAGTACAAGAATAGTGTCGGGGGGAGTGGGAACGGTGGGTTAATAATTTATCGGTATTAGTTTTTATAAAATTTTGCAATATCGAAATTAATGATCGAACATTATCATGACAAACATAGAGTCGGCGACTGGTTAACAAAAGAATAAAGTGGAATCGTAGCTTGACTAGCTTAATGCTATTACGTTCATCTCTATAAGGTATAAATGTTCCATTAGATTTCTACCACTGTAATTTTATTTAAAATGTTAAGAAAACGATATCCTATACAGAGTTATCTAATACGAAATATCATACGAATATCGCAACAACAATCGTACACGACGGCTCTCGTTTCTTTTTTCTTTTTTTGATTAATTATCAACGAATGAAATTTAAAAGAAAATGAGCTTTCGCCCGCACACAAACCACACCATAATATCAAACTGTAGGTATGCTTAATTCACTGTCTTTCAAATCAATTACATTTTAAATATTGCTGTTTAACATGCTAGTTTTGATTATCGATAAATATTTTTCCATCAAGTCAAGTCAACCGAGAACCAAACATGCAATGCATATACTCAAGTTACCTGTTGCGTTGTTGGAAAACAAAACAACCAATATTGCATCATAATGATAATAGTAATTGCAATATGAATTAGTGCCTTGGGTTGGAAACTATAAATCTAATTTCTAAAATTCCATCCAAATTAACTTTGACAAGAAAATAGTGATAAAAGAATCTAATTAAGTTTAATTAAACTCATGTTAAAAGTATTGTTATATATGCATACAATAATTGTAAAAAAAAGAAAATCTATTTATATTTTTGATTGTTTTTGGTTTTAGGGCGTGATAAGTTTGGTTAATTAATCAACCAACATGAATCAAAGTCATTTAATAATAATAATAATATGAGGATAGTTTTGAATAAACAAACGGTATCCAAAATAGGCGGTACAGAAATTAACAACATCGTTGAAATATCCAATTTTAATAACTTAGCCGACTATATTGGACGAAATTACAAGGCACCATCATTAGGATGATTGGAAATTGTAAATAAAAGAAGAAAAAAAAACAATTAACAACATTCGCTTGTCAATGAAATTAGCAAATTATGTGGTTGGGAAGTCCTTTCACTATTTTGATATTTGTTTTGGATGCGACAAATTAAATGAGTGAAGGTCGTAAGTATACGTACACGGTCATCAGAAAGTTTGAAATACATCGTAACCTACGGTTAAAAATGGGGTAGCAATGCTGTTTATTTTCTAATAACTAAAAAATTTGAAGCACCATGGGTGGCGCTATTCAAATTTACTACAAACTCGGTGGAAGCCGGCAGTTGTAAAAGGCACAAACTACAAACCTCCTGGATAGACAGGAATACTTATATGAGTCTTTCAAGAAATTTTATTTCAACTGCGACAAAGAATACAACAACATACAAATAACGTTCGTATATAAATGTACAGAATGGTCAAAAAGTTAGGAAACGTATCATAGCGTCCGAAAACAGAGTTCATTGTAATAAGGGTGTTGAGAATAATTGTTTCATTACTGGGGTAACGATTTTGTCGTTCTCAAAGTGGGGACACCACTAGAAAGAAAGAGTTGCTTCTAAAACGACGGCCTCAACAAACTGCTAAGGAAATGCCATTATTCTGCTAGCAAAAATCTTTGACCCAGGCGCAAAATCCAAACATCGTAAGTAGAGGATTACAAATGGTGGCAGCGCTATAATTTTTTCAGAGTAGATTTCTAATAATTAAACTTGAAGAATGCGTTACAAAATGAGATTTTCTTACAAAAATATTACAAACTTTTTGACAACAGTGTACATCTTGCGATAAAAGTAGGAAAATTATTTAAAATAGAGAAGAATCAGTGTGGATCATGTAGGCGGACCGGTCGATATTTTTTCTTATTATTATTATTTTTTCTTTACCATGATCACCTACACTCCCATCGCAATACTTTACGTCTAAGATAATAGTAATTTGAATAGTTTTCCATGGCGCCAAGACTTTAAACAAAACACGTGTATATATTTTGTAAAATCTAACTTGGCATAATAATAATAATGATAATAATTTATAATATTGTCAATTATTTTATTTTATAAACAAACTTTTAAATTATCCATATTGTATTACATCTGGTTTGGTTTTTACGATCAAAGATATTTAAATGATTATATTAAGAGGTTCACGTGTCAATTAACAACATTTCGTAAAATATTTGTTTTGTTTGTATTATCTCTGGCTACCATCAACAATTTTCATCCAAGTTGATTGATCTCGATTTACATAATCGATCACAATAAGATAAGGAATCATTTGGTCCGTGGTTCTAATTGGAAAAATTATCGATTATAATATAAACATTAAAATTTTTGTTTCTCCTTTACTATTAATATTATTATTATTATACCATTAAAGGTTTATGCAAATGTATCAAATCGAATAATTGATAAAAGATTCGATTAAGTTATCAGAAATAACAAGATTCAATCATTAAGAATAATTTTCGAAACGTCGCAATTATTGTCAATACCATTCACATTGCAATCAATAGACCTCCCCTGTTGTCTATAAATATTCATATTATCAGGTAATAACTAGTGTTATCATCAGGACATGGCATAGCCACATCTAAAGTTGATACGATTTATATCTGCGATTAAAAACTTGATGAATACAACAACACCCATACAAAGATTAACACCCTACAACTCGATAAAATCAACAGTTGATTTAATCTAGTTGGTATTTAAGGTAAAAAAGAGATAGTTTAAGTAGTCTTAATCTTACGAGAGAAAATGTTGACAAGCATTTAATATAACCATCGATAATTCAGTTCGATGACCACCCGTTGTGTTCGGGAAAGCTGGCTACGATCCTCCAGATTCCAATGTGTGAGGTCCTACTAGAAACGTACACTCCACCACATGTACATAGGTGCTTAATTGCGACTACTGTGCTTGTCCGACGTGTTGTTAGTAGTAACTAACTTGAATACGACCGCATACTAATCGACCATTTACCGCCAAAACACTAAAAAGAACAACAACAACAGAAAGAGAGAACACAATTGGTCCAAATGAATGGAATCCCTTATGAACTACAATTAGGATAATTTAGATTGATGTGTTTTATGTTAAGAATAGAACAACAGTTGTGAGAAACAACAAACTCAATTTGCATTTACAACAATACCATAATTGGAAATGGACGAATTAAAAGACGTAAGAATTTAATTTTGATTCAAATCTAGAATCAAGTGTTTTATCAATTATGATAATAGCGGCGTGACAAACAAAGACATCAGTATTTGTGACAAGGTGAATGTGCAAGTGGAGAATTTATGCGAATGCGAAATCGGTACGAGGATATACCATAACTACCTGTTATTCTAATGTTTGTTATAACAAAGACAATTTCCATAATTTAATGCATTTAAATTGTGCATACCTAACTATTGCAGATATATAGTGAAGCATCAAACTTCCGGGGAAGTATAGTTAAAGTTTCTCTTTTCAATATTGCCAAACACTTAAGCATCAGATTTTGTATAAGATACGATTAAGAGTTGAATTTTATAGCGTCAATAAAATTAAATGGAAATTATTATTGAACGATTATGTAAATATAGCCCCAATTTTTGTCAAGTTATCTCTTATTACAACTGCAAAAAAAAAGGTCGACTATATATGGTTTGTAATAGCCACCACGAAAATGGTATAACAATATTATTTATAAGGTCGAAATGTCACCACATCACGCTGTGTCGTAATTGAAAATCCAAAAAAAAAAACGTATTTATTCAGATTAGATGTAAATTGGAATAAAATGAGTCATCTTGATGACTTACAATAATTTCAAATTGTAAAAATCCGACGATACGACAAAACTCTTGAATATTTTATAACAACAACAACAACAAATAAAACAAATACAATTTATAGTTGGATGATGCCGCAACAGGGGGGCTCTTCAAAACAGTTTTACAGCCGAAGATGATGGCGACGACGATGGAGAGAGCCACACGCCAAAACTTGAAACTTGAAATGAATTATTGTTTAATATAAAACAAATATTAACGAGTTAAACTTTGAAGAATCTTATTAGGCGATGGAATTTCCTTCACGGGTAAAATTGCATACTGTTCTTGAAATTAAAGGCACACACTCACACACACGCATCATAACGTTCAATGTATAGAGCTTTAATTGAGTGTGATTAGTTTTTATTGAACACCTACCGAGATTTTGATTATTTTCGACTTTAATTATTGTGAATAATTTATGGCCGCAGCCGATCTCACGGTACAGTTTCTTTTTGTTTTCGTTTCTTCATTGTTTTTAAAGCACAATAGCGTAAGTGCATCAAACTGAATAGATTCCCATAATTTATACAGTTGGCTGCAGATTTGGTAGGAAAAATTATCTGAAACAACTTGAAGCGGAATCTTTTCATTTTTAATGAAGAAACCCACATGTAGGTTCCAGTCCTCCGGCCCTAATAAATCAACAAACAATATTTTCATATATTGGTGCATTAGTTACTAGAATTTAGCGTGTTTTCTAGCAATATAAAATTACGTTTAAATATTAAAATAAAAAAATGAAATGCCTCTATTTGATGATTATCTTTGAAACTTTATGTTAAAATCGTTTGTAATAAATCCACATTTATGGTTAATATTTTAAAATTTCGTCGAATTCAAGTACTTAACAACATTTATTTGAATTATTTTATTTACTTTTCATTTAAAAGTGTATTTTATAAAGTCGGTTGGATTTAATTGATTCAATCAATCACCATTTCAAATGATTATCAACAAAAACGACTGATTATTACACGGTGGGAGAAATTCGAGTCAGGTGCCGTGAGAATAATATTTTCCAACCTATAACTAGGTTCACTTATTTATTGATTTACCACATTTTTGATAGACAGAGAGATTTAAGTGTTTTTCCCCAGTTTAGTCTTTACTCTTCTCTATTATCAATTACGTGAAAAAATGATTTAAAACACTTGGGGTTGTACCATTAGCGTATTGGGCCGCTGAACAACCAAGTATCTGTCCGGGGCATCTAAAATTATTGTCGAAATAGTTTGCCAGTCCATCACTAGAATTTCGCTAATTTAGATATTTCCTAACGACATCGTTATAGCTCCAATTACCTCAGAACAAGTCGAAATAAATAGAATATTAGAAACGATAGAATTGGATAGTTTTGATCCGAAGAGAAAATTTGTAGGAAAAAAATTAATTACAAACACCCGTAGAGAAAGGCTTAATTCAAAAATCGTGACAATTGTGGAGGTTTTTTATTTCAATAAAAATTAATTTACTTGTCCACTGTTTTGTTAATTTATGATCGAATACAACAGAAAAATGATAATTAGATTGATGTTAAAATAGTCAATTTTAATGGGAAAAATTATAAAAATTCTATTAAGAAACCAAAAGCTCAAATATCAACTTAATTAAATTTAATAGAGGTATGATAATAAATTTTTCAAAAATAAAAAATAATATGAATGCACCTTTTTTATTAT
>JAZBGY010000413.1:39331-63832 GCA_037414755.1 Lydus trimaculatus | reverse complement strand
TCATCATCTTTTAAAGCTTTCATACTCTGTTCATTCAGATGATTTTTGGTTTGTTCATCATCAATTAGAAATAGAAAAAATTCTTTAAATAATGGTAGAATTTTATTGTTAAATAATTCGGGATTCTTTTGTTTCATTGCAATCGGAATCGCTTGTAATTCAGCTAGATTTTTCAAAATTAATTTCGCTGTATCCAAATCCAAACCAATAGTCCGATCAACTGTTTTAAAATTTGAAAGTTTTAGATTCTCCAACAATAAAACAGCATCATTATTGACTTCATCAGTTTGATTACAATTTAATCGTGATCCATAATATTTTGGAAAACAATTTATCACTTTTTCAATTTGATAATCCTTTTGAAATTTTTGTAATGTTGGTATTATTGTTTTATAAAATTCAATTTCACAAACAAATGTTACTTCTGTATTAAACAATTTTTGCATAAATTCATTTGGTGGTGGTAATTTTGCAACAATATTCATTTTTTCAATGTCACTTGTTTTGTTATTTTTTATTTGTATTTGGATTGTTAACATTAAACTACCATAATTTTCACCAGGTGCAGTTAATCGATGTACTTCTTGTTGTACAATTGTTTTATCTGCTGGTAATTTTAAAACATCGTGCAAATTTTCAATAAATTTATCATCCATTTTAGTGAATTTTTCACACCAACTATATTAAACAATCACACTTAATAATTACTTCTCCATTCACTGAATTTAATCTTTCAATTTTTGGTAACTATTGGCCGTCACCTAATTCACTTACAATTAGTTTAAATATTGTGAAATGCGATGAAATGGGTTATATAAGTTTGAGTGAGTTCTGTTTTTAACTGTTTAACGTGTGGCATTGAATGAAATTGTAAAAATTATTTAAATAGTGGGGAACGATATTCAAAAGAAAAGCTAATCAAAACACAATTATTTAATATAACAGGAAATTAGATGCATCATCATTGATGATGCAACATATATTCTTAATTGTCTATCTCAACATTCATTTGTGCAAGTAACAATTTAAATATTTACACATTCTACACGAATGATTTTGTTATAATTATTTATTCTTTGTTAAATGACCATGAGAACGAATAAATATAATAAATATATCTATCAAAAATTATCTATTTGTTTCATGCTCCAAAAATAGCTAACACTGTAAGCATAAAGGCGAAAATCGATAATTATTTTTATAACAATCGAGTGAATTAGAAAATAAATTGAAAATTACCGCTTCATTGGAACATTACAGAAAGCTGTAATTTGCCAATAGTTATCAGAAGATGGCGCTATAAATCATAATACAACCACTGAACTCTATACATAACTTGAAGAGTGAATTAAATGTACCCAATCGATATCGAAGGAAAGATCAATATTGAACATCGCCTGTTTATTAGATGCTTACTACCCATTCCACCACACTATGACTCTGTTCTAATTACAACACGAATTTGAGTAGAATTTCGACTATAGGCCTCCTAACAATAATTGATATATTCTAAATTTCCTAAAATGAGGGGGGCTTATTGGAGTTTTATAAATACCATTGTATAAACTTTTGCTAAGTAGTCTATGCAATTTTTCACTGACGAATTAGCGACGTCTAGAAGTCAACTGATCAAGAGATTCTCAACAACAACTATATATAGACGTTTCTTTATTCTATTATTGTTTATTTCATTTATGAAAACTAGTCTTATATACATAAATAAGATAAAATATTTAGAGAAAGCTCGAAGAGTGATTACTATTCTCTAACAACCGACCGCCTATTTTGTTAATCTCATTCTAACTTATGCGAAACCTCTTAAATAGATGGTGCTGATATTTTTTCCAATGTTCGCAAAATTTCCAAGTCGCTGACATTGTTGCAACGTCACACACAGAATGTTGACATTCACAATGTAGGAGCCACAGAAACACACAGACTAAAATCGCTACATATATTGCACACAGCGAATTTACTAGGCAGCGACTAAAATCGCCAGCGTCTAGCCAAAAAACTAGCTCAGGCCGTCTACTTAATTCGCAATCGCTCAGCGACTAGCACCTTTCCGTCAAACCAATTTAGTCGCAACGACTAAACTCGTTCAATGTTATCGAGACTTATAAGTATTCATAGTGCACCTGCCTCACTGTCAACTTTATATATACATGGCTGGACGTGTATCACACACTAGGGCTTCAATTTTTTTTTTAGCGCAGGCGGATCAAATTTGTTATAAAGGCCCTGATTATGCAGTGGGTATATACATGCACTTCACCAACCACTAAATTCCCACCCTCATATAAACGTTCCTATAAACTTTAATTTTGATTTCTTTACAATTGTGTCTAATGTCTAAAGGTAATCACAAAAATTAAGTTCTGGTATAAATTTTATTCTGGTGAACTAATTACTATGGCCCTGCTTTCAACGAAGATAGATATCTTCGTTAAATTCCATATGAGCAGTGTCTTATAGCTACTGCTCTAAGTTTCTAAGCGCCTATGGTTCAAGAAAACAAAAAGGACAAAACAGAAAAAAAATGCAATTTTTTCGCATTTTTCATTATCAGTCACATTTAAAGTAAATAAACATTGCTACAATAGTATAGTGATTCCTTAGATCCGGCGCTTATTTAAAGTGTCCATGACCATCTTCGCCGTACCCTCACTACGGCACTGACAATGAGTATCATATTAGAAGAACTGTACGACTTGATGATAGACATACGTGCAATCTTGTATGGTGGCAAAACAGATTATTACTTGAATTTTTGTGGGTATACCAATGGATTACTTAATAATTATCGAAAAATAAAAGGAAATACACTGGAAAAAGTGGATTCACTTAGAAAATCGTACAACTGTAACATAAAGACTATTCATCTCTCTATTTACAATCTCTTTGATTTTAGCATCAATTCGCCTGCCATCTATTGGTTATTTTAGGAAAATTGTTGTTAATTCCGTTTAAAAAGATTCTTCCGTTTGTCTAATAATAAATCTCGTTCAAATCGAATAGTTGGTGAGTTGGAACTTTACTACAAAACCATTAAAATTAACTAAAATCACTTAAAAAAAACACCCAATAATTAAATTTATTGTAATTCCAATTAATTTTATAATTGAGGTTATATCGCATAGTGACCTAATTCAGTGATTTACCATTTAATTGATTTTACAATCATTTTGTATGTGGGTGTTTTTCCTTTAATTTCAATTAGAATTCCGTTATAAATCCAATTATAGTTGTTTTCAATTTTAGTTTCTATTAGAGTGTTGGTGGTGTTAAGACGACCATTTAAAATCTAAGAAGAATGCTGCATAGATTGATTGTAATCTGTATGATAGTGGGCTTGTTTTGTGTAACAGCTCATCCAAAATCTGAAGAGAAGAAAGATCGTGTTATCGATCGTGAATTAAGTGATAAAGAACATTTTGATAATGAACAACAACACAATCCAGAATACGATCATGAAGCATTTCTAGGTGAAGAAGCCAAGACTTTCGATCAATTACCACCTGAAGAGAGTAAAAGACGTTTAGGGTAAATATGCAACGAATATTCTAGATAATTGTTTTTTTGGTTTATTTTATATAAAGTGTTAATATGGAATCAATTTAAATTTTAAATTAGATTTTAATTAAAATCCTGATTGGTTTGATAATTTTTGATTGATACGTTTGTATATTTTCCAATTAATTTCGGCTTTTATTATTGTTTGTATTGTATATTTCTTTTATTTTTTTCTACCTCACACACACACTCTCTCTCTCTGTCTTTCAATCAGATTAATTGTGGATCGAATCGATACAAATAATGATGGTTTTGTGACACGTGAAGAATTAAAAGATTGGATCCGTTATACACAAAAACGTTATATATCGGATGATGTGGAACGACAATGGAAACAACAAAATCCAAATAATGATGATAAACTACCATGGGAACATTATCAGAAATTAGTTTATGGTTTCTTAGATACAATGGATCCAAATGATTTCGAAAATGATAAAGATGGTTTCTCATATCAGATAATGTTGAAACGTGATCGACGTCGTTGGCAAATGGCTGATGCAGATGGTGATGATGCATTAACAAAACAAGAATTTGCAAATTTCTTACATCCGGAAGAAGTTGAACATATGAGCGATATTGTTGTACAAGAAACAATGGAAGATATTGATAAAGATAATGATGGGAAAATATCATTAAAAGAATATATTGGTGATATGTATAAAGGTGATGATAATGATAATGATGAAAATGAACCGGATTGGGTTAATAATGAACGTGAACAATTTAATACATATCGTGATAAAAATGGTGATGGTTTTATGGATAATGATGAAGTGAAAAATTGGATATTACCACAAGGTTTCGATCATGCTGAAGCTGAAGCTAGACATTTGATTTATGAAGCTGATTCGGATGCTGATGAACAATTAACAAAAGATGAAATATTAAATAAATACGATTTATTTGTTGGTTCACAAGCAACGGATTTTGGTGAAGCTCTAACTAGACATGACGAATTTTAAATTGAATCCAACATAATGCTGCTTTTATAGTTCCAATTTTTTTAATTTTTTTTTTTTTAAATAAACCATTGAATCTCATTTTTTTAATTATAAGGCAATCGATGTGTCATAAGATGGCCAAAGCATTTATTAAATATTAAGTCTATTATATACATATCTGGTAAAGCGTTTAGCCCCATATCAGAGAGAGGCACAAATACACCTCATTGTGGCCTTAATTAAAGTCAAAGCGAGATATTTTGCCCCAATCTTCTTATCACCATTAACAGTATCCCGCCTCTAGATCTACATAGATGTTGCTTGATATCTTTATCTAATCAGTTGAAAAGCAATATGGGGCTATCTAGTACGTGTTTCACCATCGTCGGCATGAATCAGACAAAGATATCGAATGTTCTTAGCGTAAATTTATCTAGCATGCTTCGAAGGAGCATTTTATGGATCTAGAGATGGGGTTATTGTTAGCAGTGGTAATTAGAGTGGGAAATAAATGCCGTAAGAAGGTGTATTGGTGTCTTTCTGCTATGGGGCTAAACACTTTGCCAGATGTGTATATAGTTGAATACTACTTAAGCGATGAATCGTTGGTGCTGCCCAATATTTTTGTAATAATGCCAAAATTAGTAAATAAATAATATTTTAGAAATAATGATTTATTATTGTTGTTTGTTTAAATTTGCGTAAATTTTTAACGAAAAGACAACATTTATTCAATAATAACTGTTATGTACAAGTTTTAATAACATACAAGGAAAACAATGAAAATTTGCATAGTTTCATCATCAGTATGCCACATAAATAGCGAATATTATAATACAAAGAAGAAAAAATGAAAACATAAATATTTTTATAAAAAATAATAGAAATAAACTTATTATTATTATTATTATTATTAATAATATAAGGATATGTATATAAAAAACAAGCCTAAATCTAATTTAATTTCATTTATCACATGACAAAAAAATCGGTGATTGGTTTTGTATTGAAATTTCGTAATAGAAATACATAATTTTTTTCTTATAATTAATTTATTTGTTGAATAATGAAAGGGAAGTCCTATGATTTAATTACTCTCTTTACAAATTATACAGATCAGTCACAAAAATGTCTCGATTCTTTGCCTTTTTTTTTTTTAAATATTTACAGAAATAAAACCTCTCCTTCTGTTGGTGAAACAGTCTAGCAACGTGCGAAATAATCGAATAAATAAAAGGAACACCTGAGTGATGATGACAGGCCACAAATTAGTATACTTTGGGAACAGAACTATTTCAAAGATATACCTCCTGTTTGGCTCAACTAGTTCAAGTGAGTAGAAAAAGGATAAAAATAAAAGTCTCAATAGTAAGTTAGTGCAATTGGAAATACAATTGTTTGTTTCTAAATGGGAGAAACGAATGTCAAGTTTTACAAATTTGGTTATAGTAAGGAGACAATTACCGCTATATGTTCTCGATATGCGAAATATGAAAACAGCTGATACATAAACAACGAGGGTCAACTGCGTTAACTTTTAAAACATCGACCCATTTTTGACGATTTTTTTTGGGCACCAAATTGAAGGAATTTACAAATAAAAAAATTATCTTCGTATTTCGCATATCGAGAACAAATTCGTCGAAAGTTGACATTCGATTCTCCTATTTAGAAACAAGCAACTGTCTTATTGTCCTAACGTACTACTGAGGTGTTCCCGTATATCTGTCCTTTTTCTACAAATGAGGATTTCAGTCACCTGGACTAGTTAAGCCAAACAAGGGATATTCGAAATAGTATGTTGTTTTTTTTAATTTTATAACAAACAGGAATCTTCTATTTGAAGATCCAATTATCGTATACACTAGGCAATTATCAAAAATTAAATTAGTTATAAACAGAAAAATTAACAACACAAAAACAATATATCCCGTGTGTACCATCCTAATTATTATAATACAATGCGTGTATTACATGTTGTGTCAATTAAAAAGTTTATGGTTTGGTGATTTTGGCAAAATAATTAAAACAAAACGAGAGAAAAAAAAACAGTCGACTAGCACTAATGAGATCTCTTGTCGACGGCACAACATTTCACTTTTGTTCCTTTTTTGGAAAAGTTTAAATTCCCTATAGGTCACTGTTGTTGTTGTTGTTGTTGTTGGAGATGTGGTTCGAATATTTCCGAGTCTGGACTACCATAACCACTGGAACCATCATCTCGATGATTTGTTGTAGTTGTTGTTAATGTTGGTGTAGTTGTTGTTGTTGTTGTTGTTATACTAATGGGCTGTCGCTGTTGGCCTACCTGGACCATGTCCGAGTTGTTCTTCTCGCTGTAACAGGAGGCTGACATCACATGTCTACCATCACAGTTTAGATGGTCGGCGGTTGGCTGAAAGAGATCAACATGTGGTGGACACACATAGATCGATCAATTCGTTTATCAAAAGCGCATCTTATTTGTTATTATTATTATTATTATTATTACTTTTCAATCAATATTAATATTATTTATAGCGCATTTGACATGAATTAATCAGATAGGATTTAAGTAATAGGAACATTTCTAGCAGGATTATAGTTTGTTTTCTTGATGATTTAAATTTATGAATTTGTCGTTTGCTGTTAAAAACAACGTACATTAGGAAAACGATAAATGAAAATCGTTTAATGGAGTTGGCAAATGGACCGAAGCAAAGTTTTCAACGGGCCAGCGATGAGGGCAAAGTGGTTTGTTTGAAAGCTAAAAGCAACTGAATGAAGCTCTTAGTCTGATGGTTGCTTTTAAAATACAACAAATATTATTTTATGGTCGCGTAAAGTACATCATTCCGTTAACTAAACTGCTTTTTTTTGCGCGTGTGTGTGTGTTTTTGAGTTTGTTAGGAAGGATATTGATGAATGATATCAAGGAGAAAGTGACATTCATTTATGGATTATAGGGATCGTACCTGTAAGTTACTGACTTGCCTTCTAATGTGGGCTAAACTGCTCGGATTATACGCCATATTAGCAAATACTAATCGTTCTTCATAATCATATTCACATAAGATCTTATTGTCGCATAAATAGAATCGATCACCTACACAAAATCTGAAAACAACAACAATAACAAAAAAATTTTTTAATAAAAAATGAACATCATTTAGACAAATGAATGTTTAATGTACCTGTGATTGCATTGTTGACAAGCGAAACATTCTAAATGATAAACGTTGCTTTTCGCTCTCATTACCATTTCAAATGCTGGAATTACTTTGTTACAAGCCGCACAATATCCCGTCGTGCCGAATAGTCTACAACAGAGATATATACATATATATATAGACTAACATAGAAAAGACACAACCATTATAAATTTCAAAATGAATAACTCTTCTAGTTAATGCTGTGATATTTTATTGTTAGAAGATAAACAATTGTATCTATTTTATTTTATAAAATAACAATTGTTTGATGTAATTATTTCAATATTTGTTTATTAAAAGTCTATAGAATCAATTTGGTAGATGTGTAATAACTAAAAGAACCGCAAGATGATTAGCAGAAGCTATCCGATCCAATATTTATAAGGACCTTGTCGTGCTACACCAATTTCCTCGGTGTAGATTGCTATAAAATTTATAGCTATGGCGTGCTATAAAAATTACATTACACCAAATTGACTTCGAATAAGATTCCTTCTTATACCACCAACAACATTCATATATATATGTATATACTGAATGTCCACTGACCGGCACACGTTGAGCTTATTTTTGATATTGTTTGTGATAGAATTTTTATGAACTGACTTCAATTTACAGTCTGAATTTGTCAGTTTTTACTCAAAATAAAAGAAAGAAAGTTTCGAGTAAAAAAATCAATAATCCTACGAAATGTTATCAGTAATGATATTACAGAAATTATTGTCAGTTTTCGGTATTTACAGTGTAATTGAGTTCAAATAAGACCTGTTATTTCATAAATACTAGTGATTTTATTAAATTTCCCCTTATAAAGTATGTCGATTATTGGACGATCTGTATACTGTATATTTATTGTATGTAATACACCAAACAGTTCTTATTGGTTTTCTTACCTGAGATAATCCCGTTTACATAAAATCAAATTAGCTTTTGTATATAATGTTGAACCAACTTCACCTAATCGACAATCACAACAACCGCACTTTAAACAATCTTCATGCCAAAATAAATCCAATGCTTTAAGTAAGAAACGTTCAGTAATACGTTTCCCACAACCGGCACATTCTCTAAATCCAGTACCGGTTGTTGTTGTTGCTGCTGTGACATTACTCGTCGTCGTCGATATCGATAATGGTACCGGATTGGGGCCGGTAACAGCCACAGAGGCTCGACCATTGGGTGCTTGCTCCCCACCGGATTCTAAATCAACAAAAAAAAACAGAAACAAATTATTAAATGAGTTTTTTTTTTTAAATAATGTTTGTTTATATAGAGACGTATGATGGTAATAAATCGAGTATTGTCCCTAATGTTGTTCGGTAAATCAATTACGCCGTTAAGAAATCGTAATGGATAGGTCCCGTTTTGCACTCCATACAGCCGTAACGATAATTCCAGTGAGACAAGGTGAGCTCTTTATTTCAGTTATCCGCTTGTTAGGGTGTCACCGGGCGTTCGCTTGCAAAGTGCCGCTAATGGTCGCTGACAAATGGCCCTGGAGAGACACTCTTTCTCTACTTTCAGCACTCAACTTTTACCACGTCATTTCCAAATATATCCAACATGGATTTGAGGAAAAGAAAACGAATTTGTTTTTTTTTTCGTTGTGTTTTTTTATTATTTTATATTTTTATTTTTATATTTTTTGATCATGGATCTGGGGTGTAATCAAGTTTTATAATTAAACAACGATAGGATTTACGTGTGTAAAAGTAATCTAAGGTTGGACGTGCTCTCGCACAGTTCGCTAGATACTGATCTTTTTTAATTATCGCTTTAATTAAAGTAGGCTTTATATTGTAATTTATCGCCTTTTCTGATCCAATTTCCATCTCATTACATCAATTTGAATTTTAACTGCTCTACACTCTACACACCGCATCTATTTACAAAAGAGAAAGAGAAAAACCTTTGGATGTCAGCCAGATTTCAAACCACTCGATCGGATTATTTCCAATCTACAAATAGGAAACAACAAAAAAGTAAAAAAAATGAGATAGAGATAGAGAGAATGTAAGAAGAATTCATCTAAATCGATAAGCATTAATTAAATTAATTTATATAAGGAGTTGTTATAGAAATAAGTAGATAAATAATGAAAACAATAAAATTCTTGGGAAATTAAGCAAAATAAATTGTAGAATCCTTATATAGTTAATGCAGTTTTGTTGCACATTTTCACGACTATAATTGTAACAGTTTTAATCTGTACATAAATATAAATTCTAGGATACGATTTGTTACATTTGGATTTGCCGTTCATTTCCGTCTGTTTTCTGGTTCTATTATTTTAATGTGTTTCTTCTGAGATATAACATAAGATTCAACTTCTCCTGGCGCCTCCACCATAATTGGAATTTATGTCTAAAAGATGATTGATTTATCATAATTACACTTTAAAAGTAATTATTTTATAGATTCCTATTGCAAATTACTCGGATTATATCGAATTCATTTACTACATTTTCGAAATAAACAAACCAAAAGTGTTAGTTTTCCGTATTGTTACAATTCTCTTGGTGTTTTCTCTTTTTATTGTGTTGAACAATTTGCATACATTTTATACAAAGATATAAATTACTAAAGTAGATAGGTATGTGGTGTAATATTATGCGGGTATCTAATTAGTTAAGTGTGTACTTTATTAAAATTTATAAAAAAAACCTCGTTAATGAAAGTACTTACAATGTTACTGCTATAATTTAATGACGTTAATGGAATTTGTATAATTGTATCTATCTTGTTTTATTTTTTTAAAAACGACTTTATTCTCAACAATTATCCCATCAAAAGATAGTCACATTCGTTTATTTTTTTTTTTTTTAAAAAAAACGAAACACCAACGCATTTTAATTCAAAACCATCATCAACGTTTAGATTTAATTAGAAAGTGCGCGCGGTCGACGTTGTTAAAATAAGCACACCACATAATTGCCAACATCGTTCCAAATATGACATTCGCATAATATGGTAATTCTGGAAAATAATTCCAAAGGCGGAAATTAAGAAGATAGTAGGTTTGCCAGTTTGAATGTATAAAACTGGTCTGGAGACTTGGAAATAAGTATGAGACAAACAGGTTCCCTGTCTCTACTTCAACTACTACTACTACTTCTTCTCCTTCTTCATTTTATTCTTCTTCCAGCGCTTTCCATCAGTTTTCTCATTCAGTTTAAACTATTTTAATTAAAGCAACGGCTAATTTAACTAGACAAATCTTCGCCTGTTACCAACCACTGTTGTATAATAATAATAATAATAATAATAATACGAAGAATGGGAAAGAGCCGAGTTAAGAATGTGACGATGAGGATGGAAACATCGAATGGAAAACGGAGGAAACAAGATGATAAAACCAAACCTTCTATTCGAGTAGTTTGGGTATTGTTGTGGTGAATTTAATAGACGAGTTGGAATTAAGCTACTGCAATTATAATTTACAAAACAAAATTTTTCAGTTCTTATCATTTTTAATCAGATTACTTATTGAAACGATCAATCATAAATAGTTTATCCACTTGATTTAAATTGTTGTCGAATATCGAATACATTATTGCCAAAATGTGGGTCCTGTTGTATGGTTTGCGTTTTCTACCGTTACATTATCAACCTTACTACCACTAGAATTGCCGCCGCCGCCGCCACTACCACCACCACCACCACCACTCACTGCCATTAAATCTCCGGAGTTAATACAAAATGCATTTGTTGTTGTTCCATTATGTAAATGAAAACTCGAACCACTCTCGGTCGGAAAGCGAGCACGAGAGCTCCATCAACGAGAGCCCGAGCGCGATAATGCATTTCCTGAATCCATAAAAAATAACACTGAACCGAATCTATTAAAACGTGCACAACTATAATAACAATACAACCAACAACAACAACAACACCAACAAAAACATCAATATTTTCAACAATTCATTTTTTGGGGGATTTTCATGTATTTATAACTAGACGTTTATATCATGTTTACGAATAGTAAAGTTTTCAAAAAACGATTGGATTATTATTTTTTGAATATAACACAACGATTGTTTCATTATTGTGGTTGTTGTTGTTGTTGTTGTCGTTATTGTCAGTAGTGGCGGCGGTAGTGGAGATGGCCGTCTACCCTGAAGGCTTGCTCTGATCCTTAGCAATTAATCACATTCTCTCGAGTCCTGACATTTCATTAGCCTTTCTTTCTGTGTATACGCAATTTAATTAACATTCGAGACTTTAAATTTTTAATAATCAAATTAAATTTTCAAAGCAAGATTAAGACCGTGTTTTCGTCCGTCTTGGTTTACTAGTACACAACTTTTTATAAAGCGTGCGCGTTCAGAAATTTTAATTAACGTTTCCAAATGAAAAATAAATTTTTAATTAGCGAGATATAACTAAGAATGAGACTCCGTCGTCACTCCTTTACATTAATCGACATTTACTCACCCTCAACCGTTCATTTACAACAACAAAAAAAGAGAAAAAAAGAAATACAAAACTAATACACATAAATCAATTTGATTTGTGTGTGCCTATTGAATACATCTATACATATATATGTCTGATCGATGATAATGAGACAGATACAGTCCAGTTTAAAGGAGAGTCTGTTGTGGGGGATGTTTACTCGACGAGACACAAATTGATAAACAGGAGTAGTATCTGAGTTTGGAAGCGCAGATCACAATATGAGATTATTCCAGCCGGCGAATTACAATCGTCGATTTAATTAAACGCAGTGTGTACCTATGGGGCGGCGTAATTGGCAAACATTATATGTATTACCGCCAAACTGACTTTCTGCCAACATAAATGACAGAAATTTTGAATAGATTGATCAACAACGACTACAAAACGCAACACTTTTAATAACACACTCATCTTTATTTAAATCGACCAACATGCAGTTTTGCATTAAATTCAAAATATATCCTCTATCCTTATGATTATTATTATTATACGGAATACTAATGACTATTCAATTATAAATAGAAATAAATGTAATTATTTTACAAACGGGAAATTTTTCTTCTCACATAGTTTATGTATGTAAACGTATATAGATATTAAACATGAAACAAGTCGATAAGTATGTTGTTTTGCCTCTAATGGATTTTATACGCCAACAAAATGCAAAGTAATTGGATAAAGTAACAATAAAAAGAAACTCTCTTGTCTGCTATTCCGCAGGCAATGAATTGATGAAGAAATAATTGGCGAGTTTCATTTAAATTGCTGTACACAGTTAAATTGCATTCCCACTGCCACTTATTAACGTGTATTGAAGATATCTGCATGTGTGATCGCACCCATTGACCTTATAACATTCAGCCATTCAGCTGTATATACCTATATATATATATATAAACAATTTTCATGATCAGTTCTAATTATTTGTTCTAACAATAATTGTTATCGATTTAACTGTTACAATTTAAGTTTATTGTTTGGAATTGCATATAATTTGAAATTAATGCAACTGTATTATGTTGTATGGAAGTTGGCGAAACTATCATTATAAATATTGTCGGTTTAACGACAGTTGCTGGAAACGTTGCCGCATCATTGCATGTATATATGCTTGTGTATCCACCACTTATATAGAAAACATAGTTGGTACGAATTTCATCTATGATAAACAGACAAACCGCCCCTATTTTCCTACAATAATTAGATGATTAACGATATGTTGTGTCCCTTTTGAATGTTTCATTTCATATAAAGTTAATCTATATAGTGTATTTTAATGATAGATCTATTTCTTACTCTCTCCTATTTCAACTTCAATTCAAATGTTGAATAGGGATGGTTTCAGTGCCATAACCACTCTACTGCCACCACAGCAAATTCTACAATTTCATCGTCATCGTCATCGTGTTGTAATGTCGACGTCCGTTTTCGAATAGAGATGGTTTATTTTAACGATCCTGCCAGTTACAGATGTAGACATACAAAAGCCCCTTTTCTGAAATTAGTCTCTATCAAATCTCTATTACGATGATTCGTTAATGCTGATTATTTCACTCGAATTTCCATTACCATTACAATCTTGTTATTAGGATGATATAAAAGTCGATTTTGATGACATATCAGAGTTACTTTCTTATTTTGGTTGTTGTACGGTTTGGAATGAAAATAAATCCTTGTTGTTAATAGACCGCTACACGAATCTGCTATTATTTTCAAGAAAGAATGATATATATATATGGTAAACAGAATCAGAGAATGCACTCTCCAGTTACTTCACAATATACACGGGAGATATTTGGGGGCGGAACATCGAACTTTACTTCGTCTCATTCACTATCGGTTGATTAAAATCTATAATACATGAACATAAATATATCAAATTGTCGATTTAACATCTATTTAAGCAGTTGAAGCTGACATTAACGCAATAGTTGTTTTACAATTGATGGAAATTCAATTTTCTTTTTCTTTCTTGTTTTTTTTTTGTTGTTATTCATTTTCTATATCCGAAATCTTGTGGTTCACGTGGCAACGATAAAATTGAGAATATTCCCTACTGAAACGCTCGATATATATCAGTATTTGATCAATATTTAATAAAAACTGCATTAACGTTAACGTTAGCTCTTCTAGGTTTGATCCATCGCTATAATGGGATTGTCTTGTTCGACCGATTACAATAGAGCACCCTGTCCAATCATTCTCTACTGTTGGAAAGAGTAAGTGAATGAGAGTAAGTTTGCAATGTCATCTGATGGACACGTAGGCAATTTGCCAAGTAAAATAAAATAAATAGAAAAAATTTATTAAATTTGATTCAATTTTGTATATTATTGGAGACGATTCACAAATTCTTCGATCAATTTGATTTGTTGATGTCGTGTAGTTTTTGAATGAAAACAATGCTAGTGTCTGACAGTTCTCGAATAATAAATACGAATAAACAGCGACGTGAGAGATGTGGTAATCGTCATGCAAGTGTGTGCCCCATTCTGCTATAAAAGTCAACGCGAGTAATATAAAATTCTAATATAAACGGCCGGATACAATCTGGAAATACATTGTGGCATGGTAGCTACGTAATCGATGTGGTAGTTTATGCAAAGTGGAGGACCCAGGTTGACTTTCAAAGGCAATTTATAAAACTTGATAACATAAAACATTGTGAAAGTTTCTTCAATCATGCTGAGTAAGCGGACGACAATGTTGGTGGCATCAATGTAATTGTGGTGGTGGTTGTTGGTGTTTGTCATTGATCTAACATTTAAATCCATATTTCTTACAATTTAATTATTCTATATACGCAATAATTAAAAGGATATAGTTGAAACTATACATGTAAGAGAAAGATGGAAAGATTAATTAATAGTTTAATGGGTCGTCGTGTACAAGTTATAGAGATCTAATAATTCACGATCACACTGTAAATTGTCATTTATCATAATGTAAACTTTGACTTTACAGCAAATTCAATTAATGTCAATCCGTCCGTAATCGAAAACCGGGTGGATCGCCATCCACAACAGACCACCAACAGTAGCTCGTTAATGCATTCGGGGTGAGAGATAACGTGCGTGTAATTGATCCATTTCCAATTAGACAAGCAACTAATACCAGTTTCGTATATTGTTATTATCATCGTATCAACAATTATTACAAATTTAACATAATATTAAGGGTGGGAAAAAGAAACGATAATTAATTTATAAATTTTTGATCAACAGTTTTCACTAGAAAGACCTTATCATGTAGATTTTAATCAAATATTCAATAAAATCTAATCAAGCATCGTCGGTCTACCGTCTCTTATAACTAACAGGAAATTAACAACAACAATCAAGGTAACCACTTACATACTCGCATGGATCATATTAAATTTATCGAAATAATTATCTAGCCAAAGGGGGTGGGATTTGATTACGGCAACGTCACAAACAGTACAACTCCCTATTTTCCGTTACTATCCTCCCCATACCATTTAAACTCTGTTATACTCATATCCGGCCGAATCTTAAGTAAACTGTCTGTAAGCGGCTTGCATTAATTAATAAGGAACTCGACTAATTGCTCCGGGACGAGATTGCTCTCCCACAACGATCGGTTAGTTTTCAAATTATTATAAAAGTGATCGGTCGAAACTAGAAATATTAGAATTCTTCTATTGTATTTATAATAATTCCATGTTTCATTTATGCATTATTTGTATTAGTCGATTGTAGATAGAACTTAGAGTGGCCTCCGATGGCCTATAACTGGCGATATCGTTGTTTTATGTTTTGCGTACATTCCCTTTGGGTTTGTATTGTTGCCAACAAAAGAAATTTACAACACCAAATCGGTTAAAATAATAATTGACTGTTTTAAAAATCGAATAAAAAAAATCATTTTAAAATGGTATCTATTCATTTCCGGTAAAATCGTTGTTCCGTTTTTCTTTGGTTGTTTCAGTTGATAACATCGGTTTCTCTAAGAGCACATACACGTGCCATACCGCCACCTCATCCGTCACTCTGTCAAACTTTACCAATGTATTATAGCCGGTCTCTATGTAATATCAAAGTTTCTTAATAAGGCTCTCTGTAGTTATTACGTTAGTTATACAGGGGTGGCAAATGTTTGTAACGTTCCAACTAATATATAAGTTAATGGATTTATTTTTCATTTACTTAATGTTTGTTATTTCTAAAGAAGTTTTCAGGAATTTTATAATTTATTTGTAGTATTTATTGTGAGTTCATATATGTCTCAATGTTACTAAAGTTGTATTATTCTTGTTACAAATCGTTTTAGAAAAGTGCCCAGAAGCCGTTTGGAGTGTCCTCGATATCAGCGACACCGCCATCTAGTCAAACCAGAAGTGTCACGTGCTTCAAACAATATCCTTAAGGATGAGATTTATAGCTGTCTCAGTTACGAATTTATACAAGTTTTATCGTGGCCGAGTGTTTTCGATGTTTGAATGGCCTGATTTTGAAGTTGGACGGTGCCGTCAAGTGTAGACATTTTGGAAATTCGTTTTTCTTTTGGTAAATGTACGAGAGCATCAAAACGTATTACACTTCAATTGAATGGATACAAAACATACAATAGTTATAAGACAGACATGAATAAGGGGGCCATCATAAATATCATACGAATATCAAATAAGTGTGATATATAACCGAGCAGCGTCCACGTAAAATTGTATATTATGCATGTATAGTATGGATGTGTGTATGTAGAACGGCCAAAGGAGATGGAATTGAAATTGCTGCCAAATTTCATATCGACGAATTCTTAATGTCATCTGGAATTGATTTGGCCCCATTTGAGATATATCTGCGCAATGCGATTGCAATTTAATATTTTGCAAACGGATGGATGGTTATAATCTACTCCCTTATAACCAATCACTTTAGTTAATCTTAATATGAAATTTAAGCACGGAATATTTATTATGGCCTTCACTATACCAATCAACATTAGAAATTGAAAAATTCTTACTTACCCGATCCATTATCTGTGCTGTGCATAATCACTCTTCGGTGTCCGTTCAATGGGCACTGTTCTCTATTTTTCGAATTAATCGTTCCATTATGACGACTATAACCCTTCTTCCCATGTCTATAATAGACAGCAATAGAATAAAATGTGACACAAGTTAATTACCCTTGCTTCAACTGTGACAATCATGCGGGTGCTTTACTGATAACGTATATATAACTATTATATTTCCGACATTTAGATGTTAATACCCACATGATTGCTCAATTTTTCATAATTTTTCTTTTTACAACAACAAATTACTTTGTAGGAAAACGTAAAAAATAAAGTATCTACTCATCGATTTTCTAATATCAGAGTTCATTTTTGACAGTAGCATGCGATAAACTCCAATTAACTTCTATGTGGCGATGGTATATTAGAACTCCCATTGTGGCTAACATTATATATAAATTTTTTTATTTTTTTTAAAATATAATGGTTGGGTAGTTTTAATGAGAGGTCGTTATAAGAGTTGAGAAGATTCCGAGCTTTGGCATTTTTCATCCGCCATCCATTAGAACAAATTGACACCTGGTAGCTATGGGGGAACGGCAAAAGAGCACGCCAACAGCACCTCGTTATATTAACGAACGGGATTGATTCACTCTACTGGGATATTACAAACCGTCGCGACGTCATTTACCACTAACTAGTGCTCCAATTTGCATCCAAATTCAAATATGTTTGATATGGACATTTATTATTTGATAACGTTTCGAAAAATTACCAACAATTAATAATTTTTTGTTTGTCTGATAATTTTTGACTACAACAGTCAAAGATAATACCCAGTTTGATTGAAATGAAAGAGAAAGGCGTTAGCGCATTTATATAAAGCTAATGATGTTGAGGATTAAGCATAACGACCGTTCACAGGACTGTCGTTCCTGATCCGGCTTAAAGCTTTCATTACTAATCACCCCTCCATTTCTGATCGATGTATGCAATGAGTTGACATTAAACTGTTTGCAGGATCGATTGGTAGTAGAAATTCTTATGCAAACAAAACCGTTCATTAAGGTGTTACAGAACGAAATAAATCTGTTCGTACTGACAGTTTCTACTATGTTTAAGAATTTGGACATTTGACAGTTTAATATACAAGTTTAGAGAGTAAGAATTGGAAAAGAACCACTTTATCTGTCCATCACTCTCTAACAAGTCTAAGTTAAATTAAGCTTCAATAAATGTTGCAATCAGAATGGGACACAATTACTGTAAATAAATTCAGGAGAGTTGTTAGTAAATGGCCTTTAGAACCGACAGCCTTTGGAAGTAACGAATCGTGCGAAACTCTAACAAGCTCTCATCCCCCCGTTTTAAATATATCACAACGAATGAAAATGAGACAAAAGACGGCAAACTTCCTTTTTTATTTTCCTTTGATTCCTAATTACAATTAGAAAATATTCATTTTTAAAGTTGTTTAGATTTGAAAAGTCGAACAGTTTGTCATTATTTCATCGCTTTTATTTTGTAATGTATTTGCGGATGAACTTTGAGAAAGGTATCAGTTTTTCATTTTAAGAGCTAAACGACAAGTCCACTGATGGCGACAGTGAACTGCCATTAAAGCAAGTCTATGAGGAAGTGCTCTCTACCGATCTCAGTGTTTTAAAATACACACGGGAATCCACTTGTCTCTTATTCTGCCAACTCTTATGAACTATATAGACTGCTGTTAAGATGTTGTCGTCATTGCCACCAACGTTACTAACATCACCATCGGCTTTCTCTCCTCGTCTTTTTTTTTCCTCCTTCTTCGTTCAAGTACCCACCACCACCACCACCCGTCCACCAACTTCACCCAAGTATGCTTTAAAAGCTTTTCTGACATCTTGACCGAAGCGGACATTTTCAGACATGGAATGGCTCTTTCACTCCCTCCTAGCTACAGTACATTATCTAACTGACAGCACAACTCTAATATCTTTGGAAAGACGATAAAGATAGTGGCGAGTGATGTTTGCGATTTGATTCTGTCAAGAATGAGAGAAAACTTTTAAAATGCTGCTTGTTTTTAACATATATGATATTATTAAAAAGAGTAGATATTTGATGGAGCATTACTTTCAGCTGTTTCACCATCTGCACTTCACCAACGTCTCCTTACAATTCTCATCTATTAAATACCGTTTCATGCGACTATATTGGCAGTATTTCTAACCTTCACCTACTGAACTACAAAAACAATATTAAAGTTCCATATTGTGGCACACAGCTCATCAGAAATGTAATAAAATTAGCACAAATTCAATTATTTTTAACTCTGTTAATCTAGAGATGAAATATTCGATCTCAATGATATGTCCAGTCGAGTGTATTTACTGGCCAGTTAACATCACATTTGTCTGGCAATTTGGTTTGCTCGAAGAAGTTTATGAGGTAATTCTAGAGGAAATGTACCATACGAGAGACATGGATGTGTGTGTTTAGAGGTGTTTATATTGAAGTACTTGGTTACTTCATGACTATAGTTCGATTTATATAGAAATGTTTATAACATAGTTATAAACATAGTGAACAGCATTAACTTTTTCTGTTTATAACTCTCCAGTTGTCTATATAATCATTGATTCACAAAATGAGAATTTATGAAAGCTTCATTTTTATAGAAATTCCATTGATTTTGTGATAAAATCAATTAAATTGATGGAATGTTTCCGATTAATTGTATTTCTGGCTGAAGTGTGAGCAACAAGAATAAGAGACATAGAAAAGAAAGTTTTAAATGAAATAGGGATGGTAGAAAAAGGACTGAGATTGCTGCACTATTCGATTAACTCTGATACTTGGCTTCAATTGCTTTTTAAGATTCTCACGATTGCTTTTGAAAGGTTTTGGATTAGATTGCAATTGGTTGAAAAAAGAAGAAGAATAGAGTGAAGAGGTAAGAGGTATAGGGATAAAGTAAGGGAGAACTGGAAATGGTATTAAAAGTGCCCCTTCTAGGAAAATAGCTCATTTTTCGGCTCATTTGTTGAACAATTTCAGTATGGCCAATAGTACAAGTTTTCCAAGAATGATACAAAAATTCTAAATTGGCTGTACTGGATTGTAAATTGTCTGAAGATTACTTGAGGGATGTAATTAAAAAAAAATATATGGAAAGTACAGAAAAAGATTGTAAAAAAGCGCTACAGTACGTGTTGTAATTAAAGAAAAAAAAAACAAACATACATTTACATAAAGAGATAGACAAAAACCTCTTCGTCTATTCAACACAGTGACTGTTTCTAATTACGATGATGACTTTCTGTCCCTTTGTTTGGGTGCAGGTGTACGTGTGTTCATTATTTCTATATCTACTCTATGGTTGTCAGTTGATGTTGGTGTTATATACAGATCCACTAGATACATATGTATATGCACATGTATAAGTACAACCCCTTATAGTGTTGTCTCTATTTTCATGTTGATTCGTCCTTCTCATAGCTGGAAGAGAGATTACTTGAGGAGGATGTTAATTAAAGTGGAGGACGTTGCCGGAACAGAAAATCATCTAGTGAAACTGCCGCCATAGCTTTATTTATAAATCAACAACAACAACAACAACAACAACAGCAACATGAACAAGTACGACGTGGTCGACAGGAAATTAACAATTTGCAACACAACGATAGCTTGATACTTGATAGTCGGAACATTTAATTAGATGATGCTTTGATTAAATTATTTACAAAGAGCTCGTGGGTGGTTAGATGTAAAGCAAAAATATCTAGTAAAGACGTTGTATGCTTTTTTAATTTAAAAACTGATTCTCCGTTTAAATTCTTCAATTCAAGAAAGTTTCTGTGCTATTATCGATGTTTTGTGAATAATTTGTCGTCACGTCTGTTTTACATACAAATAAACAATTTAATCAACGGTTGCAGAACTATTTCAAACAATACAACGATAAATCTATCAACAATCTATTTTCGGCCCACTAAACTAAAACAAATCAATTAATTTTAACCGATGTCTAATTAATTTTACGCGTATAATCAAATCAAGCTGTTTTTTTTTGTTTAACAACATTCTTTGTTGTTTTCATTTAATAAAAGTAATATTCAAATTAAATTTAATAGAATCTATGTCAAGTTGTGAGTAAATATTCAGACAATTTTTTATTTTTTTTTTATTGTATGGTTGGTGGTGGCGGCGGCATTGAATGGGTGAAAGGAGAGCCGGTCGCCGTTCGTCCCGCACAGTCACTTGACTATCACACAACCCTCGAAAGTAATCAGAAACTTTTATCTAACATCGAGCCATTGGAATGGGGAAAGATCAATTTCATTTCTTAATATTATATTGGGCTCGTGACTGGCCGGGAGTAAGAGAGTAAAGTAGAAGAGAAGCCCGGGCATAGATCGACGGGCGAAATATCCCATTGCTGAATGGGAAAAGGGAATAGTAAGTTGGAGAGACGCAATAGCTTGACGTTATTAAATCCGAAATGAAAAATTGGATAGTTTAAAAATTGAATAGAATCCAACGAAAGAAGAATAGGAAGAAGAAGAAGAAGAAGAAGATAGAAATGTAATAGTTGTAGATAGTAATAGTTGGAATAATAGTGCTTTGTTAATTTTATTTATTTTAAGTCTATTGAACGATAATAATGTAATGCAATTTGTCTGTCTGTGTGATAACATTCCCAACTAAGAAACCGCCTTATGCCATTTCCCGTCAATATAGCTGTTTCAATGTGGTGATAAATCTTCTTGTATAGAAATTGTAACGAAGCTGTTTCACAATAAACTTGCCATTTGATTCTTGTGCATTTCAAACATTAGTAGAGTAGTTTAAAAAGTTTTTCCGTATAGAGAACTAAAAACTGGCAAGGGTGCTATTCTTATTTTGCCAAATACTGAATAGCTCTGACTAAATGTTAGATATAGATAGTAACTTGGTGGGGACAGAGATAGAGAAAGACAGTATGGAAATGGCAGTGACTGACTAAACTAATGCAATAAGTAAAGCCATTTATGTGAGAGAGCAAACCGAAATCTTCGACGATCTGAAATGGGGAACCTTTTATATTGTTGTTGGGTGAATCGAATAGGCACTCAAATCTAGGCCATGTACATTGTGTTCCCTTTAACCGACATTTCTGTGGATAACCACACACTATTACACTATTCCCGTAATTGTTAACAGTGCATACTACCACCACAACTTACATGTTTATCACTCAATAAAAAAAAAATGGTGTCAGAATTATAACAATTACAAGATAATACAGAGGAACATTGACATATTGAAATTTATTTGTTTACTTGTTTATCTATACCTATATAGCAATACTATTGTAATATATAAAGATAAATCACTTGCAGTTGTCGGGATGTAATTGTAATTAATGAAACTGTTATGGAAGCGCACTAAACCTATTACAGCTTAGAATGTGCTCTACTTTCAATAAAAGTCAATTAAATTTTCTAATTAAATCCTTGTATGATTAGAGTACGACGACTTGTATAGAAGATACAGAAATGGAATTGATCCCTCTTTCTTCCTTAAATGATTATTTGAAAGATGTTTTACTGGTAGTAGTAGTAGTTGTAGTAGTATTGAAAATGGTTTCTTAACTGGATGGTTCGTTACTATAAGTTGATATTGGCGGCTGTACTACAATTATTATACTCTCACCATTTCAATTACAACTTCAAATTACTTTTGAGATTCTTTAATAAAAACTCGGAACACATCTGCACGATACGTATTACTAAAGTAAATGGACCATTTTTGTTGTGTGTTAGCAATATACCAAAGAAAACGACCGATTTTGGATGGAATCGACAGTTGATTGTATCTTTACAAAATAGGAATATATTGAATATTTCAAAAAAAACCACACGTTCTTCTTTCAACATATTCTACTCTTCTGTTTCTTCTATCTTAATAAACAATTTTCCGATATTACACTGCATTAAGGCTACTTATGAACCGTGACTATCAAAAAAAAAAAACCGTAAAAGTGCCACAAACGCAATCGCAGAATGCGATTTTGTTAAATTAACTTTAGTAAAACTATGATTGTCCATTAGTTTGTTAAAATCCGGTTAATATTTACTTGAAAGTTTGACTTTAATTAGCGTCGTTGCATATGGAATACATCAAAATGCACTCGGTCGCGTACAATCCTAATTGCCATAATTCCTCTAGCTAAACTCAACAAATGCAGCTTATGTTTCCTTCTAATTAGCTATGATTTCCATTATAAATTAAAATAAAATTTGTCGACGGTTATTATAGAATTAAAGAATAAAGTTATTCATAGAAAAAAAGATCAAAATAAAATTCATGTGTAAAGAGAAAAATAGATGAGAGAAGAATTTATTCGCGTAAAGTTGAGTGCATTTCAGGGACAAACAATGCGGCCAGGACCTACAACGGTCTGCACTTAGCGGATATGTAAAACCCAAGTTTAATGCGTACGAATAGCATTGACATGAGAGAAGTGGAGTTTTGGTATATCGTAACGCCTTTGACAATGAATCACCAGTTTAATGAAGTTAACTTTGAAAGCTTTCACTAGTTGAGTTGAATCGTATCAGTGAATAAAATACGATGGGGGTAGGTAATATTTAAAAGATTTCCCATATATGGAAAGTGGCATGTTTTCATTTCATATTTGAAATTTTATGTTAAAAATTCCACATAAATCACTACCATCTGGATAATGTCAGGATATACTAGTAAAGCCATTCAAATTACAATAAAATAACACCAAAAGTCCATTACTAATGTTGTATTTATTATGTTAATAATATGGCCGAATGGCGTTCTAAATAATTAATAAATGGATTCGAACAAAAAGGAATGATTCCTACTATTCCATTATCAATCATCAATATTGCCCCGAATAGATAACATCAATAGTGTAACGTATAAAACGATTTTAAAGTAAATTAATGCAACGTAGAGAGAGAATTAAAGTGTCATCTACCACCCCCACAACAACCATTACCCATTTCTAACGTATTTCCAGTCGACTACGTGGCAAAATTTGACAAACGTCGGCGCCCGTCTCTCCTGTATGTGTATTGAGTTTAACTAATTACGCTAATTAACTAATTAAATTCCAAGCCGGAAGTTATGCGGGCCTGGGGCCGATACACATACAGACACACACATACACAAGGCCGGGTATGCTGAACAGAAAATGGGAAGTTACTAAACGACAACGACTGTACGACGTATACGACAGCCGGATTCTGGGTGTAGAGTAATTAAGGCAATATTACAAGCCTGTCTTCCATAAATATGTTGGCACTTACCATCAACGAATATTAATTTCATTTTGTAGAATGTATAATTTACGTAAT
>JAZBGY010000413.1:0-39241 GCA_037414755.1 Lydus trimaculatus | reverse complement strand
ATCCCATCAACTAACCCATTTTATTTTTTACGGATGGTAGGATTGAGCGATTTGGTCGATGCGAATGGAGGAAACAAATGTTGTAGAGAAAGAGAAGGATCTTTCTTTCTATTCGTGTTATTGTTGCCGTGTTTTCCGTGTGTGTGTGTGTGTGTCATAGTGGAGCAAACCGAATTGACAATTTTCCGCGCGGTTTCCTCTCGGTAACGGGTAACACACCGAAAAGAAAAGAGACGAACAGAAGGTGAATTGAGGAAGCTTCCTAAGAAAATAGAATCTTACTGTATATGTGTATGTGTGTATATCCTCTTTTATATATACATATATATATAAGATACATATAAACGAAAGGATAACGGATTCAAGACTTATCAATGATGGGGGGTGTTATTTTAAAATTTCACTTTTCACATAACATACATATACACGACCGATATTCGTTTAGAAATTGGTGACGTTATCTAAAAGCTCACGAGTACATGTCTTCAATTTGCAATATCTTTAAAGGAAAATTGAATAAGAATATAATATAATTGAAAAGAAGGAATCAATTTTATATCTGCGCCTTTAAAATAAAATATACAATTTTAAATGGGAAGAAACTGACTTATGAGGTTGTACATATGTACTTTGTTTTATTTCCTAATCTGTGAGAAAGCTCTATGCATTATTTGAAATCAGTATGCTGTTCCCTATTATATAAAATTGTATTAAAGTTGAATTTCTAAGACTAAGATATAGGTCTTATAGTGCATTATTCGTAAGTTAAAAGCTTGAATATGAAATAAAATTGCACTTAACCCTGCATTGAATGTAATTAGAAATGAAATTGTTCTATTTTATTAAAATAAAAGGACCACGCTTAATATTTATCATTTAAAATTGATATTTTTTTTTATTTAAAGTGAACAGAAACAATTTATTTTAGGGTGGTATCAGTTGCTCTTCCAATGTCCGATCTCATCGTATTTTACTAGACGTCCAAATTAAATTTAGTCTGTGCTGTATCTGTGATCACCGGCCATCCAATTGCCAAGAGATCGATCAAGGCAGATGGACGAACACCACACCACACCATACCACAGTATTACATGAAATATTTAGTGAATGTCGGAATATCGGTTGGTTGGTCGCACATTCACCAATCTGCGGAAGTACACAAGCTCTTAGCCGTTCCAACTCATTCCATCTAAAAGCATTAAGGGTCAAAGCTTTCAGAAACACCAAACAAATTAAAAGATTAGACTGGACGTGAAATATTACAGAGAATATCTTGACCATTACTGTTTCAATCGTTGTATATTGTGGAAATGGATTGGTTTGATGATGATGATGATGATGGTAGTAGTAAATTGGGATGGGTATAAGCGTATATATATATACAACAATTGGCGATAGTTCAATAGTGTTCGTGTGCAAATCAAATGCTCTACTGTTAATTATTGCCGGTTGGTTGTGCACCATCACGCAATTACGCAGCAACATTGCACGTCGACCTCTATTTGATTGATCGGAATAAGGGAGTAGTAGTAGTAGTACTAGTAATAGTTTGGCGGTGGTCGGGCAGAACAAAGCTGACTTTTAATTACATCTCTAGGGGGGCTTGCGTGTGCAATCAACCTTCGACTGGCAAACGCGACTAATTGCCGACAATCATTCTGAATAATATTCCAACAATCAATTGGGAACAAATTCACGAATTAGTTGCTTGTTTTAACAGTAATTCATGCTCTTTGTCTATTCTATAGTTGAACAAACAATCAATTAACAATTTATATAAAATATATATCAACTAACAAAATGTTAAACTTGATCGTATAAATCTGGTCGATGGGGGGTCACGTCAGTTTAGTCGAGTAATTAGAAAAGGTTGGCTCGGCTGGATGGGCGCCCACTATAACCACTTTCATATAACAAACGGTTACTCTTGTTTCTGCTTGTTCTCTCTCAATGGGGTGACTGACTCTGAGCAAAAACATGAACGCTATCTAACACCTATACGGTCTCCGTCTTAAATTCTTTGATATTATTTACAACTAAAGTAAGTATAACAATTTTGCTCGATATACATATATTTTATCCAGATAGGATTGTATTAGAATCGTCTGGATCATAAATATTTTATCAATTCTATTCTTCCACTCGCTACACCCTTTTACAATCTTTTTAATACGATCGTCTAGTTTCAGTTTGTTCACTGTTACAATTTTCACTTTGGCTGTCGTCCCGAATCGTACAAGTGCCAAATGTTCGCCGCTTCATCGATGACGATCGTTATTATTAAGCCGGCGGCGTTATGATTATGTACGCCGTTAGACGGCAGTAATGGGACATAATCGTTATATTGCAGTTTGCAAACTGGATTTACATCGGACTTTTGAATTTGGATTTCAATAACTGTCTACAGAATTCTCGAATAATTTTTTATTGCTTAGTAATTTTTTTTTCTTTTCCAATACTGATACGGATATTACAGTAGGTTCGAAGAAAATTGAATGAGGTGTATTGAGAATTTACAATTGGATGAAGTTTTTCTTGGATTATGGACAAGAAGCCGTTGAAATCTAATTGAACTTACGTCGAGCAGGTTTCATACCTGCTCTGAGAATATATGGCTTTCTGCATCAATAACGGACATTTATACGCTAGACATCAGCTGTCTATTACTGTGTACCATCATTCAATTAGTCCTAATCACCTGCATATCTTTTCCTTGTCTTCCATTTATTTTTTTCTATCACTTTAAATTAAATCTCCATATTACGAATTCTATCAAAATCAGGTAATAATAGAAAAAAAAAGAGATTGTTTTGGTCTATCCGTGGCACGTACGTCTTCCTGGCGTCAACTTGTCTACAAGGATTTGCTAGGACGATATTGAAACTTCGTCACAAGTCCCGCTCCGACCGTCTATTTGTCCCGTTATCCTGCTGTCTCCGGCATCTGCAACGCCTATATCCCCGACTTACGTTCTTATTCAATCTCCCATTATCCTCATTCGGAACTGTTGTTTAACTCTCGCCCTATTTCCTCATCCCTTGTACGTATCTCTCTTACACTCGTTGTTGATCTGTTTGTGTATATTTTCGTGTATATGTATTGGTGTTGATTTTATGGGCTGTCACCTGTAGCCGTGTCAGTGTTTGTTATTTTCACTGTCAGGAAATACCTGATGCTGGTGTGGTACGCTTTTCAGGCTACTGTGGTATCAAGTCGACAACTACTGACACCGTTACTAAATAACAAACGTACATTAAATTTCACTGATAAATGTCAATAATCTTTGTGGGATCATCAGATAGAATAGACGAAGAGATTGCTGTAAAAAACCAATCTAGTGTTTTGTCTTCGTAAACGTATCCATTTTAAACTCACTGTCAGGTTGTTAGATGAAATTCGTCGCTTTTCATACTGAACACACAATGGTCAATGTGAACGATCCCAAGTTTCTTCTTCTATATAATAACCTGGAGCTGGTCATTTTTTATATTTCATCCAATTTTTATGCGACATTTTAAATTAAATTTGACTACAGAGGGTTGTTCATGAAAGCCGCAATAAAGGGACATTTTATGTTTATATGATGGTATGGAACGACTTAAACGACTACGGGTTTTGATTCCAACTAGATATGACCATCAGTAACGTAGATTATATGCAAGAATAGGTATGTAGGTGGTTATATATGTATGTATGTATTGAATATGTGTATGTAGCGGAGAAAAAAAACCGAACAAAACGGAAGAAACAGACTGGACGTTTCCAAAAAATTGCTTGTCATTTATATGATATTTTGTCCTCACAAGCTGTCATTTCTATGAAACGGGAACAAAGATTTCCGTCTGACAGAAATTTAAATTTTATATTTGTACATATCAAGCAACATTTATATATAAGACAGCTTTTAAATTGTTGGATAAATATATGGGAAAAACGTGTTAAAATTTTGTTAGTTTTCTTATAATAGATTTAATTTTTTACAAAAAAAAAATAAATAGAGAATTGCCACTTTATGTTTGCAGTAGGAGAACTTTTTACTAGATAATTCTATTGCGTAGATGTCCTTTAGATGTTTCATATATCTGAAGGATCTGTATCTATATGAGAGCTCTTTGGGTAAACCTTTCTATGAACAGAAGATGAACGATATGACATATAAAAGTGGTAGTGAACTATAGCAAATAGGTTTTGCTTTTGAGAATAATTTCAGATAGGAAATTGAGAAGATCTTTTATGTTTTCTTTTTCTATTCTCTTTAGGTCGATCATTTTTCATCCCATCTTCAATTCGTTTTGAATCCATCCGACCACTAGCCACCACCGGTCCAGTTCAATTAAGATGGTAGCACTCCGCTGGGACGTTCTTCCGTCGTCTACTTAAAATTGTATATTATATTCCAGGACTAACATATATGTATATAGAGTAATACCAATGTTATATGGTACTGGTGATGGATCGAGTTGTACTATAAAGCATGGGTAATTGACGGTCAATTATAAGAACTATGATATTGCTTCTTCGAAACATTAACACCGTAAGGAATATGCCGACAAAGTGTCCACATTTGGTGTTGGTGAACGTGCATCGTTTCCTAAAGTTATTTTCCCAACTTGAAATGGACCAATAATAGGCCCCTTAGGATCATGATGTGACATTAAAACGGTCCAATTGCCGTAAAAATAAACATTTTACCAATACGATCTATAGATATGTTCTCAATAATAACAGTAAGGTTATAATTTGATTTTGTTTTGACAGGCTAATATTGGCAGTGACATTATTTCCAATTTAAACACAACAACAACAAATAAACGATTGGTTCCGCAATCATAATTCAATTGACAAGTCAAGCCATCAAACCTGTATGCACTGCAGGAATACACCCACTGTCGTATATATTTTATCCTGCTGTTTAAGTCGATGGTTTCGGTACAGCAGGAGGTTAGTAGTGTGTGCAACAGGTACGTCACTTTTCTGTGAAGGCGGTAGAAGAGAGCGACAAGCCAGTCTGTGTGTTGAAGGAGGGTATGGAGAGGTGGAATTAGGGATGCGCTAGGGAACGATTAATAATCATGGCATCGGGTGCGACACTAGTGTCAGAATACGGGATGTTCACAATGCCAAATTTCTTTAAATTGATACGATAATGAAGATGATAAAAATTGTGAAAACTTAATTAAGATTTCTGTGACTAAAATCAAAGATTTTTTTTAGTTAAACTGTTGAATCATGAATTGGTAAAGAGGTCAAAATAAACATAGATAGTTATGTATAGAATATTGTTTGACCTTACTTAAGATTCAGTATAGGGCAAATACAATAGTCATCAACAATGAAGAAGCATTCGTGGTTTGTGTTCTTTCCATTTCAAATATGCGCATTTATTCTACAACTTTAAACACCACCTTCTCTATATACTACTTGTCAAATACATATGTATAAGTGTATTAAAGCATATATAAACAGAAGAAGTTAACGTGACAGTTATTTCGATATCTGCAGTCATGTTATGGAGAAATTCCTGAAGAGAATGCTAGCAATTAGCAAGAAACAATGAGGAGAATTATTGAATACGTGAATATATGAAGACGGGCGACGGATGAAAAGTCTTGACCCTACCTCGATAAATAATGCAATAAATTGACATAAATTAATAAAACAAAAACAAAATGTAGCCTTAGCTATTACTGATAAGACAATATAATTACTTTTCCATATAGTTTCCTCTGACCTCAATATATTTCTTCCAACATGTTTGCCGAGTATGTCCCTAAAGAAAAAAGAAAAATACTGAAGGTTGTCGAATTCATTCACATATCACAATTTTACTTCTTCATTAGATGTGGAATATTTATCCTATGGAATGGCATTATTTCGGCAAAAGTACCTACAGGTTGTGCAGTACACCGATTTTGGGACAGTCAGAATGTATTTTTTATAAATATATGCGTCTATATGTAAATGTCTGTGTAAATACGTCTCTTTGAATGAATATTTTAGTGTAATGTTAGTTTTGCCAATTACAAAGGCCTATCTGTCTTTGCAATGCCATCGTCGTTCTAATTATGGACGTGCAATTAAGTCTACATCGGGTTCATCTCTTTACCGTTAATTATAATTCTGAGTGGCGGTTTAATTTAATTTAATTTTGTGTACATCCGTATATTCATTTCTCTCTCTCTCTATCTATCTATCTATCTATCTTTCTCTCTCGCTTTTCTATTTTCATTGTTTATTGTTGCCTATCTTTGTTGTTAATTTACAAACAAATCTAATCACATTTTATTAATCGACACCCTTTACAATTTGCGTGTTGTTTGGTAAATGTTTAGTCAGATGTGATATTACGTATTACTTTAATTAGAAAGATTAATCATCCGTTTATGTAAGAATCGATAAAATCTATGTATGTTCAATGTTCTAAAATTACGATTCGATTATATTGAAGTTCTGATCGTTTATTGTCGAATTTTTCCAAATTTAAAAGTAAATCTCATTAGAACTAGTACGTTTTTTCTACATTTCCGTGTAATCCAGTAAGGGTGGCGTCCTGAATTTATATTTAACACACTCTGAAAAACACAACACAAACTACCCTGTGCACTGTAATTATTTATCGTTGGTGTTTAAATTAAAACGGGCAGATGCGGCTGACGGCCGTATGGGTAGATGGGGGTGGTTGCTTTCTAAAGTTTTCTCTCTCTCTCTCTCTCATACACACACACACACACACACACACACACACACACACTCCTAGTGCCTTGTGTGTTTGCTTAATTATCTTTAGCCGTTGTATACCGGTGTCTAACTCTAGTGGCTTACACGCGACTGTTTTACAACGAAAACACGCAGGGGTTAGTTTACACGAAGACTTGTCAACATCAACTCGATTAAGCTAATCTCACACAGGTGCCAACTTGGAGTAATTAATTTTTTCCACAATCACGTAAACTGTGACAATGTCATGAGTATGTAGAATAATTATAAAACCTAATCTTCATCCTTACATTGACTGTTTTTGTTTATTTATTTTTGCGTCCAAAAAAAAAAAAACTGTCATGTGTTATGAATCTGAATGTTTAGATCGACGGGTGCGGCGCTAATATTGTAACCGGGCGTTGTTAGAAAGACGTTTTGGAGGGTTCGACTCGACGCCAGCCTATTACTGCGCTTCGTCTTATCTTAATTAGATCGCTTGCAGAATGAAAAGAATCCATATTTTCGATTTAATTTGAACTAATTTACATCCTTAAATTGAAAACTGTATCTCATGGAAAAGTGAACTGAAGGCCAACGACAACGACGACGAGGACGACGACGACGCTAGGCAATGACGCCGGAGTCTGCCCAGTTTTTCAGATTCTTCAAATTTTCTTATAAAAACTTATCCGACCGAAAAAAAGCAATTTCAAAGTCACTACAATTTCGATTTATATGCGCCACTAAGAGAATGATGATCAAAAATTCTATATTGAAAGGAAGCGACACAAATATCCAAAAATGTACAGACAAATGACTAGAATTCGGTTTTAGACTTGACGTTTTGATAATAACGAGGCCGCAACAGGACAACCAAAAGTGCCATTACCACACACTAGTTTAACCTAAGAATTTTAACGACATGTATACTGCATTAATTACTTGCGCACTTGGAATACTTGGCGCGATTAAGCTTAATGTTGGATAATGGTAGGTCTGAATCGCATAATGAATGATGTTACTTAAGCTGCCTGCAGGCTGGTTCGGATGCTGCTAGTGCGTCAACATCCTCCACTAACTCTAATTATAATTACGCTACATCTACGGGAGCTCCTCATACTTATCTAAACCGCACCGGGAACCCTAAATGAACGTGTGTATACATTAAATGACAAGTTGACTGTTGGATTATTAATTTACTAAAAAGAAAAAATAGAAAGACGTAAATGTATGTTGTTGGAACAATGCACCAATAGACAAAAAAATGTTGATATTCTGGTTGCACATATGCCGTCTCAATTAAATTTTTAAATTGGTATGCAGCACAGCATGGTGTCGCAATGTACGCAAATCAATTCGATGGTAATAATTTAATTAAAAAGCCAACTTGACAAACGTCGACTCGATTCCCAGTTGGTTTTTATATTTAGTTTTCAGTCCATTGGCACTAATCTGCTCGATAAAGTTCCACATTTTTTGAAAATCTACACTCATGCACATATAGTATTGAATAATTTTTACTTGATTCACAACAATAGTAAAATGTAATAATTAAAATAACAAAGTAGAGACTGAGGGAAAGAGAGAGGTAGCTATAAATTCAACATAAAAAACCTATTGATTCGTAGAGATCTTATATGTTGACGTTTTAAATCACATTCAACGCCATTACATCTTTCCCATATTGACACTAATGTATGTTAAGTTCAGTTAACATGCGAACCATAGGAGCTAACTTAAAGACCATCGACTAACTTTCACAGCAGGCTCCGACCAGTATTCTTGTATACCGTAGATCATTCGCAATAGCATACAAGCATGAATACGATTATAAATAAATCGAAACAAGTTGTCGCTCCTTCCTTCAATAGTAGACAGAAACTTTTGAAATTGTGAACAAAAGCGATAATTGCATATTGAATGTAAAAGAATAAATTGAATCCATTTTGTATTTGTAAGTGATATATCATTGATGTAGGTAGTTTCATCGTAGTCACCAATCTCTTTTCGTATTTCCAATCTACTAGCTGTCATGTGGATCTGACGCGATCTGTCGAGAGGGGTGGTCAGCTCAACACCTTTTTCAATTAGTGGCCAAGTCCGGAGTGACGTTGGCTCCGTTGACATCGCCGTCGCGACGCCACAGGGAAAAGAATATATCTCCAATTCTGTCTACCATTTTCCTTTTATCTATCTATCTGTCTTTCTCTAGTATAACCGTTCGTGATTACTGATGGACGTGATAAAAGCAGATCGACCTCTACACAGTTTTCGGAATTGAAACGGTCGACGGAATTGAATAAGCTTGATGGAAGAAAGAAGGAGGTGAGAGGTATATAGGGTTTGATAGTGTAGAGGGAATGAGAGAAATATCGCCGCCTGGACAGGACGTAAAATATTGAAAAATTCCACAGCACTCCTAATGCAATTTCACGGATGTTACGCGTCCTACCTACGGAGGGATTAAGTATCTTAACTAAATTAAAAATATCGATTGACGACGACGCTATGTTGTTGCTGTTGTAGTTGTCGTTGTACACTACCACAATCAACAACACAGTTTCAAGTTTTCGAGGCGACCACCACAAACAGAATTAATTCGAAAGGGTGAAATTTGATGCACGCATCGTCACAACACCACGCCTCAATCTAATAATATAAATTCAAACTTATCAAAACTTTAATTATTTTTCTTTTCTAGTCCAACTTACTTCTTTTTTTCTTCAAAAAAAAATAGTGATGTTTTGAGTTGTGATTATGATCATCCAGTGAAGTTTAATCCAAAGATTTGATGGTTTTATCGACGATTTGTTTATCACTCGATTTCAAGTGTTCTATTCTCTTGATGTACCAGGATTGTGGTGAGGGTGTGTAAAAGGGTCGCCTTATGAACTCTCCGACGTAATTACTTTGAGTTCTGGGTCTATATAGAGGTCATAGCTGGATATTAATAAAAACCAGAGCCAGAGGGGCTCACTTATTGCACATTATATGAAGAACATAAGCATATTGAAAATGCCAGCACTTGCCTCATTCATCTGGCAATATAAACCTATTGACTATACAAGAACACTATAAGAGAATATGATCCATCTCACTCTAGAAATGTCTTTATTTAATTTAAATTCCTTTATGAATGATTAGTGTCTTATTGGTCTTGATTTGTTAATTTAAATGGAAAATTGGATTTCAATTTCCTATTCATATGGAACTACTGAAATCGATCGATATAGAAATGTAGTGAAACTATCTTTCTCTTTATGTTTCTGTGGCGTTTAATTAGCAATTTTTTTTCTCATTCTATTTTATTACAAGTTCAGCGTGAGTAGCCGGAAAATGCGATTCCGTCTACCTCAAACGCTATGAACGCTTTGATTTTTCTCTCCATTCACCATACCTTTCCGACCACCCAACTTGGACAGCTGAAAGATTTCCAATAAACGTGCTCTACCCAATTTCCTCCTCACTATTACCAACATCACAGACATCGATATCCAGTAACCAACATTACTAGTCTCCCCTGGTTAGATTTAACTTGTTCAATACTGACTGGTTTTTGGTTTTGCTTGCCTTCAATTTCAGATGACTTTCGCGATAAATGTGTTTTAATTGTTTCGATCCGATCGATTTTCAACTGTATACATCAATGGAAAACAAGAGATTTAATTAGGTGCCAGATGAGAGAGAAAGATAAACAGCGCAACATAAACCATCAGTTGATGCATCCTTAACGAACCGTAGATCGTATTTTTGTTATTAAAGTTGAATTGAAAATAATTTCATCTATTGTGGTCTGTCTCGTTTGTTGTAAATTGTTGGGAATTTAATCGAGTTAGTATTTAAGGGTAGACCTGTTTCAAATATATTGTATATACATATATATACACACACACCAAGCTTTTCAACTATCAAGTTAGTTCACCTCTACTAAACCAATTGCTCTAGTAAATATAGAACGGCGCTAACGAGCGAATGGTGCACTGTTACACTAATGAGAAAAGCTTGGATGTGAAAAGCTCATTAGTGCCATGGACGGTCCAGTTATAGTAAAGCTGTGTGGCGTCCATAATAGCCGACAAGGTATTGTAACATTCCCAATGGTTATTGCCACATCAAAGAAGCATCATTACATGAAATGCTGATTGTAAATATCTACCTGACTCGTTGAAGTCTATTTGCAGTTTTGTGGTTTAGCAGCTTTACTGATGACTGAATTTATCGCCAATTCTTCACAACGTATATGTTAGTACAGTAACCGCCGTTTAATACGGTCACCTTTTTAAAATTGTTATTAACTATAGATAAAGTAAGCAAGCTAATTTCAGTTACAGAACAGATTTTTTTTCATTTGCCAATGTTAGATGATATTCTACTGAACAACAAACAAACATTTTTCTATATAACTGTAGACTGTGGTCATATTAAATGGCGATCACTGTATTTACGACAATGTACTACATCTTTGAAAAATTAGTTTAAAACTGGTTAGTGGTAAAAGCCAATCGATGAAACAAACAAAGGAATGATCTTTTGCAGAACCGCTACAACCGTCCACATCACATGACATAATTGACACTAGTTAAAGTCATTAGTACTCAATATCTCCGGTTGTTAATTACTGTGATGGGGCGACAGTAAAATTCTCTGTGACTTTACAATAGTCTGTTAATTGACAGACAAAGAGAAAGAGAGAGATAGATTGAGAGAGGTTGACGGCCTTCTATCGATTGTCATTACCAAACTATCCGTTTCATTGCATGTGCCGATATAGAACTTTTGTTTTTTTGGCCTTTTGTTTTTCTTTTTTTTTTTTTTGGATAATGAACAGATGAAACATTGTGGACAATGTTTGGTATTCCATCAGTTGCTTGGAATCCGGTCCTGATGCTCAATTGAAGGCATACATTCCTCATACTGGAACTGTCTATTAAAACCTTAATTGGTGGAAATGACTAAATAGGAAAGCAGCGCGTACCGTATCTGTAATTACCTAAATGGGCCGTAAAAGAATAATAAATTTCATTCATTGACCATACACGTTGTTATTTATATGATAAAGAAGCGACAATTATTACAAATACAACAATAAAAACTAAATCGAAATAATAGTTATTTCGAATTGAGTTTATCGGTTCGATTAAACGGTTGTTTGTCGATCAAAATTCATGATAAATTATGATTGGAAATTGCAATGTACAGGCATCGGTAACTCTATAGAGAAATACAACTCTATATTAGAATAACTAAGAGTTAATCAGCCGCTTGTTAACATTAACGAACTCGCCATTGTCACTCAGTCGCCACTAAAAATGTCATTCAGGTTGCCGATAACGAAGCTTTTCAAACAACATTGTGACTCTCGTTACTGGAGCTTTGTGCGTGTTGGCATAAGAAAAAAAATATATATATATATATATAGAAAAACATAAAAACTTTTATATGATGAAGACGATATAGGAGTGTACTGAAGATTTTCTATATACACGTAGCACTAATAATATAAAGTTACAATTTCAACACAGCTACTGATGAGACCGTCTCAATTATAAGATCTGAAACAAGATTCTTGATTGGCATAAATCCGTACTTGTGTGTCCCGCTAGGGAACGTTTTAATCAGCCGTACACCCCCAACAGTCTCAGACGGATTGCTTCATTATCCATTTTTCTTTTTAACAATACACGGACCTAGACAGATGAAACTTTGTAATAAAGAACGAAGTTGTTAATATCAAGTAACCAGTAATCATTAAGAGCAAAAAAAAATTGTAGGTATAGTTGTGGGTATATGAAATTAGCAATTAGTAAAAGACTCACGTCAATAGGTAACGATATAGTTATCGTTTATTGCCGTAGTTAATTGCCTAGCCGATGTAATCTAATTAAATCGCCTCTATAAGCTCAAATAGTTGAGTTGTTCTATTGAATATACCCGAGAGACAATCAAATTTTTCATTAATTTTTTCCCCGGTTTAATAAAATTTAATAATTCCTCCTTCGCGTATTGATTGATTTTAATTTTAAAGTTTCTATCTAGTTGATGATATTGTTGCTGTTATTGTTATTGTTGACGTTAAACTTATCTTCATTCCTTACTACTACTACAACTACTATACTTTTCAACAATAAAGAGCATCTAGCGTCCGTCTGTAATTAATTAATCCTGTCGTCAATTGTCCTTCTAGTTTCTATTCTCTTTCTACGAACTTTTTCCCGTTGTCTTAATTGAATACGTCCCGGGACGCTACAATCAAGAAACTTTTCCCATAGGCGTTACGAACAAGTACAAGTTTTCTCTTCGTCAAATAGATTTTCATATTTTTTTCCCTCATATCTTCACTTAATATCAACCATGTTTTATTATTATTATTATTATTATTATTGTTATTAATATAAGGATAACAATAATGTTTAACTACGAATTTCAATCAAAATTTCAACAACTTTTATTATTACTAGTATCTTAACCCAGTCAGTTCAATTTCCTGGTAAATGTTAAGATGTTGTTGGGACGTGCGCCTAGATTCAAGCATCGTGACGCTACAAATGTTGATGATGATGGCTTATCCTTTCTAGTATTGTTTATTCTACTCACGTATTCCATCAAAACCGACATTTAGTTTTACCTGAAAGTGTTTTGTTTCGATAGATTCTCTCGACAATTTCACGGACATCTCGTCAAAATTATTCGAGATAAATGTAGACAATTCAACCACCTTCCCCCAAAAATTAAAATTATGTATATTTGTAACATTTTTACCTGTTATTTTGATGATAAATTGTGTACCGTTCTGTTAACAGGTTTTCTAATTATTGTAAAACTATAATCACGAAATTTTGTTGGTAATCACAATCTTTGTAAACACGTAAATATCACCAAACACCGATCGTTGTTTATTCAGAATAGTTAATATCGGCGGATTTTGATGTTAACAGTGGCGCGTCTCGCTACGAACTGAACGGTTTAACAGCGTGTCGGTGAGTTTTTGTGGGGCGTCGCGGCGCTTCGTCATCACGGTTCCCCCTTTTTGAAAACTTCTCATTGCCACCTAGACGTATACATGGGTATACAGGTAACTTGGTATAATTTAATTAGAGACTTGTTATTGTATTTGTTACTACCACTACTACACTATATGTGTGTTTGTTTAATTTTGTGTGGTTTAAGTTAATAAGAGGATAGTAAAGCATCATTTACATAAAAAACTAGCAAATGGATTTGATAAAGTGTAGTGAAGACTGGTAGTAGTAGTAGTAATAATGTAAATGCAATAGCCCATGGAAATTTCATTAAAGTTTAATGTAATTTGTAATTAAATAATTAAAATTGTCCCGCCTTAATTCTATTTTCAATTTCACAAGGAAACAATAATGAATTATAAATGTCTAGATTTAATGAGGATTTATCTAAAAAAAATTTTTTTTTTGACCAAAACTAAATAGAAAACAATCCAATTTTTAATTAAATATAATTAGACAATAGTTTCGTTGTTGGTATAATTAGGTGTTGTTTATAATTTGAATCTAACATGGTGAGAGGTAGTGGTGTCTAATTATTTATGACAAGATATACATGTTATTAGTGGATAAATAATAAACAGGCAACATGGTTTTTTTCACTAATTAATTGATTAATTAATTTTTTAGGGAAGTAATTTAAAAAAAAAATAACACTGTCTATCAAGTGTATACAGAATAATTATTTCTTCTTTGTCTCCACTCTCCTTAAAAAAAAGTTTTACATTGTTTCCTAATGATTTATAATAATCATCTAGTCTTGTAAATTGACCATTATTTCTGTAATTATGTCATTTACGATAACGTCTCAGAATTGTAATAATACTTATAGTATATATGTGGGTAATTATATTTAATTGTTAACATTTACGAAATGCATCAATTTCAAAATGTATAATATGATTTTAATAACTTTATACAAGGATGTTGGTATTTTGCTTGAAATTTACCACGAGCTATATGTATATACAATAATGTTGTTGCTTTAATCTAATAACCTGTTCCAAGAACGATAATATCCCATTTATAATTTATGGGGAGATCCAAGAAAATTTTAATTAATAAATCCTAACTAATTAGCACAGTTACTAAATTTAACGAATTTCAAAATTATCCCTCTACGATGATACAAAAATGTTTCGTATTCAGCACTAGTGTAAAAAGACATCACTTTTAGCACAGCAACAAGTTCATTGTTTATCAGATCTAAAAAAAAAACATTCTTATCACTTTCTATGACCCTTTTAGGGTTAATTTTGTATTTCTTCTACTTCACTAAGTCTTGTAGCGCAGAAAAACCAGCTTTCCTAAACAAGTATGTTAGCTATATCATGAGCGATCTATCCTCTACGACAGTCAAGCAATTTCGACAACACTATACATACAAAATAGGAAATCGACTGTCTCAATACGATCGTTAATAATGAAAATTTTAAGAAAATAAAAAGAACATAGTTTGAGAACCACTGATCTATTTAGGATTCCCTGTGCTGCAGTAAAATCTTAACTAGTTTGATGGTTGTGTTTTGCGTCAACGTCTTTCGCGTACAAAATTAGCAATCAATCTTGGATAAAAGTAAACAGTAAACTCGCATTATGCGAACGCATTAAAACCGGGCGGTGTATTAATGTGAAATAATAGCCATAGTCGGTGGTTCACTTAAGAAATTCGTTTCGTCTCTGTTAAACGTATAGTTGAAGAAAAAGGAGAGATGTTTAATATAACACAGTTTTTCACTTTTAATTAATCTAATAGCACTTTATTCGAGCGATCCAAACAATGTCATATAGTGAATCTTAATTTCATAGCGGCTGATGGCAAACAAAATAGAGGAAGAGAACGAGTTATAACGTTGAAAGCAGTAAAGACGACAGGATAAATGAGATTTTAATTTCATAAATTGTTTGGAGTACTATTTTTGTATTATCGACGAAAAAGATAAAAGTTGGTACTGCCGACAATTTAGAATACAGCTTTTTTTTTATTTATTTTGAAAAAGTGACAAGAGGATTTTACGTTGTGACCGAGTAATGTTCCAAATCAGAACAGTGTTTTTCACTCAGTCCATTGGTAAGTTGCATGTAATGGCACTGTGATGTAATACGATGTGTAGAGAATGCACTAAGAAGCAAGTTCGGTCCTTCCTAATGGATTCCTCATTTCCGGATAAGCGCGTCTCTACGTCCCAATCACTACCTACTCTCTCTCTTTCTCGCTCTCAATTTCTTTTTTCGCTCAGGTCACATCACACACATATCCTCTAAAAGCCCAGTCGGCGTCAAAACCTTGGCTTTTTGAAAGAGAACGCGTTCTAGATGGAAGTAGGATGGGTTTAGTTTAGGGTGTGAGTGTTTGATGATGGTGGTTGGTGGTGGTGGTGGTGGTGGTTGTGGTGGCAAGCTACTGTTGTTACTGCTGCCGTACACACAATCATCGTCTAGATGTTCCATTCAACTCTTGTAAGTTTCTGTCCGTTTTCCAGCATAAGAGTATATCAAAAAGTGGTGTGAGATGATGCTTTTACGTTACTAACTTCATGTATATTTGCATCTTCTACACTTAAGCCGATATTTGTGTGTGTTCTTCAGCTTACATGTGAAACTTTCAAGATGGAAAAACGCTTTTCTTGTTGATTTAAAGGAATGACGCTACCCTTAAAATAAACAGGCATAATGATGATAGATCATCAACCATAAATTTTAAAAAATTTCTCATAATTCTTTATTATTTAATCTATAAAAGAAAGATATTGTTAATTCTTGTTCCAATAGTGAAATTTTTATAGGCTATCGACCAGCTATGAATAATTCTAGTTTAAACAGAGTAGATGACACGACGCCTCTCTCCGTACGGGATGTCGTCTTTCAGTGTTGGCGTCGGGATCGCCTATATCCTAAGCAAAAGCGAGAAGTAGCGTCCATTACCTTAATGCACTGTTCTAGTCCCTTTCTAGCCTGATTAATATTGCATTTCTTAGTGTTGGGGCACTCTGCGTCCATCTAATCTCTTGGGAACATTTCGTTCGCATTTCAAAAGAGAACTACCATCATTGCCACCTCTATACACCATTCTTGTACACTCATACCGTCTAAATATATCTATACATACTTAAATATATACATATATGTATATAGACATACGTACATATACAAATACATGAAATTCCCGAGACTTTAGTCGACGTGACAGTCCTTTGCAAGAGACGACTACCACTAACAACATCTCTACTATAACATTCTATCTAGTTACATTTCTTCTCTTTTGCTGTTGGCCCTTAAATTTTAAAACCTATCTACAAATTGCCTGCACGATGCTAAAGTGGACTGATGTATAATTCAAAAACTTTGCCTTCGTATTTTACGCGATCCATAACGATGCGCAATAATACTATTGTCTTGAGTACTTCGATCTCTCCAAAAACCGAAAAGTCGACAAACTTTAACTTTTAAGAAATGAATTTCATCTCACTTCTTATCCGCATTCTATTTTTCAATTTTTCAATTTCCAGTTATCTAAATAAAATTGCCAATATAGTTCATCACTTGGATTGAAATTAATTAAAGTATACCTACTTCAGTAAAGTTGTAGATCGAACCTTTCACGTTTAACGTTCCATAAGATCATTTCGATTATGTAATGTGTTGGATGAGTATGTAATTTTCAGGAATATCTCTGAATTTCGGTAGATTCTGATATTATAACATTCTTACATATAAAAGCTGAAATCATCAACTCAATTCCACTAGACATTTTCAATTTTGTAAACAGAAAGGACTTTCCTTGAGGTTTTATTGTCGGCTCTTTTTGTTTTCCTACAACAGAGAGATAATGGATAAATTCCAACAGTGTAAATTGAACACGATCCAGTTTCACTTTTAATTTACACATAGCTGTTATCTATATGAGTCAGACAAAAAAATAAATTTTTGAAAAATTATCTAGAATTAACTGACAAACAAATTAGTAAAGAGTAGGTGGGGTGTTATAACTGGCCCATTCCTCAAGAGACAGTCAACCCGTACATTTCCTATCCAGCCAACATGCTACCTAAATTATTTTATTACAATCCCAGAACGGCGTAAATTTAATTTAATTAATGTTTCCAACTAATTCGCACCGGTGTAAATAATTTCTCATATATCATATGAGCTCCATTTTTGTTATCATCTAACCACTATAGAAAGATTAGAAGATATTTTCATAATTTTTTGAAAAAAAAAATCATTGATTCAACTAACAAATCCGCTAACAACTTTTCTGAATATCAACCGAAAAGTTATCGTTTGTCAAGACTTGCTTGGTTGATTTGTTTGATTTTCCTGTTTTTCGTATAATAATGTGATGGAAAAGTTATTTCCAGACTATTCTCGCTTTTTCTTTCTCTTTAGGATTTTTAGATATTGCGTCGACCAGTCTGTCGTCCTCGTCTCAACATTATAGTTATCTACTTGTCTGGGATGTATAAGAGAGAACAAGAAACTTATTCGCAGCTTAGCCATTAACAAAATTGTGCTTTTCTAAAGAATCAATTTGTAATGTGGATATACCACGGGCGTAGTTAATGTTCTATTACCTTGATTAAATCTCTAAAAGATATCAAATTGTACAATAGGAAACCATCAACATTGCAATCATATTAAAATTACTCATTAACAATTAATTTATTGATCAATAAGTAAATTGAGTTTTGTTTCGTTGGTTTTTTGGCTGTTTTGTTGTAAAGAAATTGGAATGATTACCTGGAACATCACGAAAAGCCTGGAAACAACAGGAGAGGGTAAAAGAAGAGTCTGCAATGTATATGGCAGTCAATAAAAACGAATGACTGTACTAACTTATATCACCATCGGGAACCATGAAGCTACTATGGATATGTAATCTAAGGGTTGAGGGTGGAACACTGAAACAACTTCATATTTATAGAGAACACAATCGAAATAAGTAGCGAATTATTGAAGAACACTCAAATTAATATTTAGAGAAAGTTAATAAACTCGTTTTAAACATTTACGAATGGTGTTTTACTTTATTAGCTTTTTATTAAATGTATAACGTTACAGATAAAATTACATCTAAACAAAGAAGAATAATTGTAAAGAGCAATAAAAACAATTCGAATATAATAGTAGCAAAGCGCAGTAAGCTATACATGATTATATAATAAAGATAAGGAGAAAAAGTAGACCAATAAAAAATGGCCGATGTAGATATGTACAAAAAAAAAAAAAACTCCAGGATGAGCCTGGTCGTTCGAACAAGTCTTTCTTTTATTTTTTATGTTTTTTTTCTTACAAATAAATGGCATTGCATGATACCAAAAAATAATAACAATCATGCAATTGTGTGTTCTTGCTCCCTGTATTTCAAACACTTCGATCCTCTATCATAAAAGTTATTTCAAAAACAGTGTCTATCAAAAATCACTTTTACAAAAAAAAAAAAACGGATATGCGTCCTCAAGCATTATCATGGTTATATGTAGGAGTTTTTAAAGTAGATTGGCTAAATAATTAAGCTAAAATCGTGACAATTCTAAAATCTTTAGGCCATCGTTAATGTACCAGCACCCATTCCAAAACCAACACCTTTCGGTCCAAAATTCCTACCATAACAACCTCTACAGTAGATCTCACCATCAGGGCCATCGTTTTGATTTGTTGAATCTAATGAACGTTTACATTCTACACAACAGAAACATCTCTTATGCCAAATTCCATTTTTGCTAATCATTTGTTCAGCAGCATAAACAGCATATCCACAACGACGGCAACCATGTCCAGGTGCAGCTTTTGGACCACTAGATGGTCGCATATCGTTATGGATTGCTGCTGGTGTACCATCAGCACAAACAAGTGTTGGACGATGACCAAAACCAAAACCTTTTGGACCGAACAATTTACCATAACAAGCTCTACAATGAATTTCACGATCTGGACCATCGCACGCCAGGACCGAATCGAGAGGACGGTGGCATTCAGCACAGTTGAAACATTTCTTATGCCACATCTAAAATATGACAAATTAGTAACGATAATTTAAAATTTGTAAGCAAAACGTACAGTTCCTTTAGCTAATTGTTGTTCAGCAGCAAAAACAGCGCCGCCACATCGAGGACATCCTTGACCTGGTGGTGCTTTGATAGAGGTCGTATCGGGATTGTAAAAGGGTCGTTGTTGTGAAATTTCATCTTCGCTATTTTTTTTTAATTAAAAATTAGTCTTTGATTGATATAGAATTTATTAAAACTTACGTTAACCCATCAGTCTGTAGAAAACCTGAGCCACAAGCAAAACCATAACCATGAGGTCCCCATTTCTTACCGTAACATGTTTTACAGTAAACATCAGAGTCTGGACCGTCACAAGCAATAATCGAATCTAGAGTTTTCTTACAATCTCTACATTTGAAACATTTACGATGCCATGGTCTGCCTTTAGCAAGAACCTCTTCAGCAGCAAAAACAACACCACCACAACGTGGACAACCTTGTCCTGGTGGTGCTTTTATACAAGCAGTATCGATAACAGTTGTTTTTGGGGCGGCATCGCTAAAAATTAATCAATATTTTAATATTATTTAAATATTAGAAATTTCTAGCTAAGACAAGCTCTACAATTACAGGTAAGGTTAGCAATTGACAGAGGTGCGAACAAGATAATGACACTTGTTTGTTTCAATACCTCTGCCATTCAGTGTCCAAAGCATCGCACATTAGGCCAAGGAAATTGCCACCAGCATATCCGATTCCGCGCGGACCAAAGCGTTGAGCATAGCAAGCTAAATCAACACACCGATGTTTCTTAGTTACATTTTATTATTAGAAGAAGCTTAATTCAATAAAAATTACTTTAGTACCAACCTTACAGCGTAACAATCACTTTGAAGAGTACCACCACCTTGTCCGTAACCGTATCCTTTCGGTCCAAATCTCTTCCCGTAACAAACTAAGGGACAACACAATGTTATTCAAAGATCACAAAGACTCTTACTGCATGCATTAAATAAATTTAATATTTGAAAGGTAAAAATAAATAAATAAATAAAGGTAGAGTGCTTCACACACCTTTACAATAGATATCCTTATCGGGACCTTCAGTTACATTAACCGAATCCAATCCTTTACTGCAATCGGCACATTTGAAACACGACTTATGGAACGCCTAAACACACAACAACAATCAACAACTAAATAAACAACATATACAACAATAAACGATAACATCAGCCACAACAAAGGTTTTAACAGAGGTCAATTCGTACCTCTGCAATAAACATCACCGTCTGGTCCATCACAATGTGATCGTGAATCCAGCCAGCGGGTGCAATTTTTACAACGGAAACATAGTCTATGATAACCCTGGTGGCGAAATGTACCAAAACAAATTTTTCAAAAGAGAAAAGAGGAGAAATAATAATAATTATATTAAAGAAATACTTACTCTACCACGGGCTAACATTTGTTCCGCAGCATAGACGTATCCACCACATCTTGGACATCCTTCACCTGCTGGTGCTTTCGCAATAGCCTTCGGCAAAAGAGGGGCTCGAGAAACTACAATATCGTCACTAAATAGAAATAGAAAATTTAATTAGTCTTTTTTTTTGAACATATAAGTGTTTAGATGTTTGTAAAAAAGAAGCGGCGTGATTGCTTGAAGCTGTTGGGTATTTCTAAACAAATGATACTTAAAATAAAAAAAATAATAAAATAGTAGTAAAGGAAATAAAAAATGAAAATTAAGAAAAAAAAAACACAGAAGTAAAAAATGGAGAATGTAGTCGTAATGAGAGAAGGTAAAGTCGGTCCCGATTCACCTAACTAACACCTTGAGGGCACCTTCCTTATCCCATCACAATGGAGTTAGGGAAGGATGAACTATTGTTAATTAGCCAGAGAGCAGAAGTAGCCTTATAGCCATGCTTTAAGAACTAAGAAAACAAATCATTAAAGGATCTCACCGTCAACAACGCTGTCCATAACTTGTAGACAAACATTAAAAAAAAGGGAAAGTTTGAGGGTATTTGATTTTTTGATTTTTGATTGTTTGTTGTTTAAACAATTTTGTTAATTTTTTAAATTTGATTTATTCACGACTCAATTATTACAAAATAATAACCGAATTGTTTGTACCATGTAAAATAATTTTAAAAACAGTTAACCTAGTTGTTATTTTATTCATTTGTTTAAATCTATATAAACATAACACAACACATGATTAGAAATATTCAAGGATGGAAGGGTTGGTGTTTTGTGGTATTATTTTTTTGATTAACTATAAGAGGCGGCGATGGTGTTGATGGTCTGGCCGCGTACCACTGTCCCTTGGTCGATTCCTTTAGGAGCTGCGATAAGAAAGGGACATACGTCATGCTTATGACAAACACATTTGGTATTTTGTTAATATTTGGCATCGGCTCCCGATTTTACAGACATTTCTAGGCAGAATTAGTTCATTAATAAAAGCTAGAAATGCCTGCAATTGCTGTTAACAGGAAGATAGATAAGGAAAGCCCTCAAGACATGACAATAAAGAACAAAAAAAAAAACAGACCGATACCTCTACTACTGGGTTCTCTAATTGTAAGTAAAAGTTGCAAGGTCCAATGTAATTTATAAAAAAAAACCGAAAAAAAAGTTCGGAATTGTTTGGACCTCGAACTTAGATCGCATATGTTTATTTGTATTTTGTGTAATAAAAACAAAATGCTATTGGAACTTACCCTTGTTGAAGATGGGAACCAGTGTCCATGCTAAGACATCCAGCACCTCCACCAAAGCCATAACCCTTAGGTCCGTATTTACGAGCATGGCAATTCTTACAATAGAGTTCTTTCTCATGCTCTGTGCAGTTGGTAGAATCCAACATCTTGTTGCAAAGGCCTAATAATTTTCAACAATTACCATTTTATTCATTGAAATATTTAATATGAAAAAATTAAATTAATACTTACCACATTTGAAGCAGGATTTGTGCCATTTGTAACCACCGGCTACACGTTCTTCAGCGGCATAGACTGATTTGTCGCACTTTGGGCATTTTGGGTTTTCTACAGGCTTGAAAGGCATTTTGATTTAGTCGACCTATAATTAAAGAAATTAATTTGTAATTTCAAAAATCAGGAAAAATTGTTAAGCAGATATTGCATTTAATATCTTATTAGGTCATTTGGCTCCGTTCCAACAACGTAACATAATTAGTTGTAATCTAAATTTAGATTGGCCCAACGCCAGCTATCATCTCAGTCAGCTACCAAATATGGTGACTCAGGTAACATATCACGAAAGCGTAAAATAACTCAACACTTTCGATTTGAAATGTATCAAAAACGGAATCACACATAGAAAATTATTATAATTCAAAGTAACGATAGCACTAGCACTGATAGCACTTGAGCATAGACGTACCTGTTTCGGAATCGTTAAATAACAGCAGTTGAAAGGGCCTGGCGAGAAGTCGTTACACAAACAACTACTGAATTTCGAATGCTGGGTGCCGTACCCTGCCCTAGTGTATAAAAATCGTTTTGCACACGACCCCAGGGGCACTATAGTGGGGCAGATTCCCACCATACTATAGAGGGGGTGATTTTTTCAGTAACAGACTATTTTCGGCCAATACACATTTAACCATGAGATGACGGACTTTTTCGATAAAAACTTACACCTTTTACAGAAATTTGATACTTTAGGTGGAAATTTGACGTCATTAGATAGTTTTCGATCCATTGAACAACTCCACTATTATTACGATAAAGTTTTTGTGATTCATTTATTTATAAATTTTATAAATGTTTATAATTATAAAGTGTAAGCTCAAATTTGCCCTAGATTTCTTCTGAAATTTGCTGAAAATTTTGAGAAGTAAAAGTTCTAAATTTAGATCCAAAGAGTAGATGACGTTGTTGAATGTTTCATTAGTACGGACAGAATATTTAAAATTTCCGTACTTTAGAAATAGACAGTTTCAGCAATTTCCTCATTTTCGTTCTGTAATTATCATCCACATAAATTGTTCTATTCTCAAGAAAATACATAAGAATTGGCTTAATTTGTTACAAAAAGTTGCGTTGTTGTTATGATAGCACCTACGCAAATCCAACCTCTGTCCTGAAATAAAATTTTAATGTTTCATATATGAATCATCTGAGCATTTTTAAGACCGAATACAAATTAAATGTTTTTTTGGCAAGTGCGGTATTATTCACCAATCTAAAATTAATTGAATTCTATATATCTAGTGTATGAAAATTGACACATGCACATCAAATATTGGTAAAAATTGAAAATTTTCCAAATTTGTTGGCGTAAGAATTTCATATTTTTCAACAAATAAATTTCAATAAATAGATCGAGTTTAATAAATTTCATCAACGTTTCTACAATATTAATAAAATAAAGTGAAAATTTTGTAAAGAAAGATACCTGAATTTCAGTAATAATAAATTCAGCACTTTCAAAACAATGTTTATTTCCATTAAACGTTGTAAACATATTCCTGCAATGTTTATAGATTTGATTGTATGGCATATGTAACATGTAAGTTTTCAGGTTGGCTTTTTTTTCACAATCTCCAACATCTCGGATAATTTTAGACTGAAAATATCTGAATACCATCGTTATGTAATATCATCGGTTTTCTCCTATTTGTCTATTTTATTCCAGGTTTGGTCTAAAAATAGGTCCCCATAGAACATGTTAGGATATATAGGAAGAAAGAATGAAAGAAAGTCAGCTTCATGAGCCAATATTATAGAAAAAAGAAAGGTATTTCTACTGTTTTAGAAATAATTTAAAATAATCCAAGGAGATTTTCAGTATCCAGACATTGGTACACTCACACATTATATATTTTTGTCGATTGGCTCATAATTACGAGGCTTTTCAGGTATCTTGTACGTGGGGGTTTTTGGAAACAGATGATTTATCGATAAAACTATCCAATTAAAATTTATTTTCAGTACAAGAAAGATTTATCTATTTTTAACAATTTCAATACAACAACAATAGTGAAGAAAAAAGACAAATTTTTTTTTTGTTTCCATTAAAATAGTAAACAACTATAAAGTTTGAATTCGATGATATGAAACATTGTTGTTTTATAAACAAGAGATAAATTGAACACGTCCCAAGCTTTTTTTCTCATATTTTTTCTAGTAAACAACAAGTGTTCTAATATCATTTATCATTATTTTAATTTATTAATTTTCGCAATGTTGGTAATATGTAAAGTTTAAACTCTCAAGGCCTGGCTTTAGCATAATTAACGTCTTTAAAAAAAAGAGAAAGCTTTGATCTTCTCTCGCCCTGCATTTACTATAGAATGTTTCACACAATTGACAGTTTAAAATGTGTTCGAATTCAACAGACAATTTTACTTTTTGTCATTCTTTAAGACATTAACATTAAGATAGCTGAAGGATATTAAATGTTATAACAGCAGTCGTGTTGCTAGTCAGGATAGAGAAATACCAATAACAGTCAGTGGCGTAGGAATAGGAGTGGATCGGTTGGCACTGCTAGCCGGCACCCACTTCGGCACAGAAGCCTCTCATTACAATCTACTGAATAAAGGGAGGACAACCAGGACCGCCAAGAGCCAGACTGGGGCCCGCTAACATTCTTCCATGGACCTCAGTACAGTTCTTCCACGGGCCCAAAAAGTGACGTTACATTACAGTTACAACGGTTCCGGGGGATCGACATTCCGGGCCCCAGTAATTTCTAGCGGCTGTACGCCCCTCTTGTCGGGCCTGAGGACAACCCAGCTATTATTATTCGCTAATTTAAATTTTGCCACCCGATACTATCCGCCGTAGCTCCGCCACTGCTTACGATAATAATTCTCATAAAAAATAAGCATTATAGAAAAATACATTTTCGGAGAAACTGTCCCGAAATAGTACAGGCTTGAAATAGGAAAATTCCTAATTTTTAAATAGCTTGACTTAACAAAATTTTGGAAAAGCTAAGAAGTTCCTCCACTTCATCTATAGATATACAAATATTTGCAAACTAAAATAAATGCAATGAATAATTTCAATAATAATCGAATAATTTCAGGAATTCCAGATGCTATAAGTGAATGTTTAGAATTCGGGAAATTTAAAAATAGTCAAAAATTTCAGCTAAAAAACTAAAAAAGTAGATCTAATTACAGAGAAAATAATTGAAAAAATCTAACTAAAATAAAAGACATTAACTCCAGCATATTCCCACAATTATATCAATCAAAAAGTAATTTTTAGTATACAGAGTGTCCCACGTAAACAAGTACGCCGCCGTAGCTAGCAAAGAATTTCGAGGGCAAAGTCTAATTGTAAGTAACCTGTTTCCATACAAGGGCCCATGTAGCTCATTTAGAAAATAGAAAACCGCAGAGATCTGAAAGGTCAGAATCATACAATTTCAATGCGAATTGTTTTATGGTAAATACAATCCAGTCGTGTCACTGACTTCTATTTATTTATCAATGAATCTGCTATTCTTATTACAACAATTTCTCATCGATTTCGATTGTTTTTTTTTTCTGATAAATCACGGATGTTGACAACGATGGAATTTTAGTGATGTTTCTTTCAACATTGTATCAGTTTCAACAGGTATTTAAAATTTTCTAATTTGCAAATTAGCTACATGGCCCTTTTCTATAAATAAGTTACTCATAGCCCACCTTCTAAATTCTTAAAAAAATGTTTCAAGTTCAGGCCATGAATTAAAGACTTACGTACGTGAATTTTTATGTAGAACATCCTGTAACAAGATAAGTAGCGTTCACTGCTTTTAAAGCCTTCTAAATTTGAATGGTGGACTGAAAGCTGGAAAAAAGTATTATAAAGACATACTCCTAAAAAACATGTATGTAGGGGAACGTTATCCACTTACAATAATTTTTGTATAATAATCATTAAAAAGGGAAGATGTTTTTTTTTTATATTTAACGAGCTTGTTAAATAAAAAAATAATCGGCTCTGTTATCTCTTTTTTTATTATTTGTATCTTCGACTGTGAATGCGAAAGCATATGATTGTTTTTATGAAAAGTTTCCTGAAAGTCTTAGACCCTGTTCAGACATGGCTATCAATTTTCATGCGGTTACAATCGCGAGGTTTGAGCCGCGCGGAATCCGCCGTGTCTGAACAGGGTCTAAATCTTCATCTATCTATGTTAGACCCTGTTCAGGCACGGCGGATTCCACGCGGTTGGAACCGCCTGAAAATTGATAGCTGTTCGAACACATTTCAGTCAGCCAGTATGGTGGCATACATCTACAACATGCGGAAACCGCCTTGCAACTGAACGACCTAACTGGATCCTGTAGTAATACAACCGCGCGGCATCCGCGCGGATCTGTTTCCCTGCGGTTGATGTGCGGTTGAGTTGCGGATTCTCGGTACGTGCGGACAAGTGTGAACAACTTTCTAGGTATACGATAATGTAAATAGGATCCGCCTAGGAAACCGCGCGGAATCTGCCGTGTCTGAACAGGGTCTTACACTTACAGGATGTCCAGAAGTTCTTTAATTTTTTTCACATGTCAGTAACAGCTTTCGAATCATTCCTACATTGGTCCTTGAATGACAAAGAATTCAGGAAAGTTCTTCAGTTCCAAAAACTGACTATTTACATTTGAAATTTTTTTGTAAATCTCTGTCTGACAAACACCGGTACAAACATTACAGTCTGGTGTTAGCGTATACAAAAAACTTTGTATAGGAAAGGATCCTAACTCATCAAAAACAACAACTTTTTAGTTGAGTAAATTAGGATCTCCTAAAACTGAGACATCGTATAAAACATATGATCACTTATCGTGCAAACATAAAACCATATAACTTGAGACATCTTATCTTCTAAAGAAAGTAGCAATAATAATGTCATATTCTAGTTATAACACGCTAATTGTAAAAAAATCAATTTTGATATCATTCTCTTATCACGATAGACAGAGATTAATGTTTATAATAAATAAACGTCAATCTATAGATAAAATTTTAGAGTTATATTGTCATTGTTCGAGAAAATGTATCTTAAACCAGCAAGTTTATTATTGTTATTATTTGTGACTATTTGTATCCTTCTACAAGGAATACAATGTAAAGAAACATCAGAGGGAAGGATGTGTCCATGTCCAAGAATTTACAATCCAGTTTGTGCTTCAAATGGTAAAACTTTTTCAAATAAATGTACATTTGAATGTCATTTGAAACAACATCCAGAACAAGCTAGACAATTAACGATTGTAAGAAAAGGCGCTTGTAATTCTGAACATTAAAATGTTGCTGTTGAAATGGTGTAATATTTAAATAAAACTTGCAGAAGTAATAACATTTTTTGTTTTATTTTGTATCCCATGATTCATAAAATACAGTTCCAAATCTTACAATAGTGAGCTTTCGTTGAACGCCATCTAGTAATAACTAGATCAAACCAAAAAGCTCTTTAGCACTATTATTCAACTGAATTTCTGTCTAAGCTACAGCAACTTGATTTTCAGATGGCAGTTGTTTCCAGTTTTTCAGGAATTTTCAGTAGAACAAACTCGGTTCCTGTGATTTGTTAAAAAATTCAAATAACAACAACAATTGTTTTTCCAACAAAGTCGTTTATGTAACTATAAATAATTTTATAATATCATGGTATAAACAAATCATCCATCGAATACTAGCCAAAACGTTGTTGTTTCTATTTTAATCAAAATGTGAGAGGACCTATGTAATCTAACGATCCAGTTTATGGAAACGTTACGAATGTCACGAATTTAGAACCGCCCACACTTGTAACAGATTTATTTTCTAATTAAACGGAAAATTTTCTAGTTCGCCTGTTAACAGTTTTTCATTATAAAATGCTTTTTATTAAAATATCTTTAATCGAAAATTTTAAAACTTATTTGATAAATTTAAAGATAAGATAAGATCCAATGAAAGGGTACTTATCAGAGAAATCAAACACTATATTATACAAATAAATAAATAGCTTTATTTTTTTAATTAAATAAATAAAAAAATGTTGATTTTTTTCTCATAAGAGTATTGTTGTTGTTTGAATATGAGTTGTTCATTTGCCAATGATGATTTTGCGTCCAGCGCCGATATTTTGTCCAGCTTGAGTGGCCCCTTTGTTTGAACCAGCTTGAAGACCAATAACCGATTCACCAGCACGTAATTGTTCTTCAGTAAAATCACGTTTGTTTTCATCGGCTGGTTTAGGTCCAAGATATGGTCCTTTCCATTCTGGATGTTTGTAGGTAGTACGGCCAAGAGCAAACACTGTATTTGTAACTTGAGCTATATCTTTCTTCTCCCATAAATCAACCGTTTGGAAGACATCAACATCAGCAACACCATAAGCTTTAGCTGCAGCTTGGAAGCTGGAAATTTCCAATAAAACATTAAATTGTAGAGTTTTTTTTTCGTTAATTTCTCTCAACTACTTACTTATTGATGTTTTCCATCATTTTGAATTGACCACCAGAGGTATTGATTTTTGGAATAGAACCAGGTGCAAGTTTATTCATTACTTGACAGAGGATTGTACCGTCTTTAAGGACATCTTCATAGAGTTCACCTGGTGGGAATTTGGCACCAAGAACACTTTCGATCCATTCTTGGGCTTCTTTATCTTGTTCTGGGTTACGTTTAGCGGCAATCTAATTTAAATCAAAATAAATTGACACAATTAGTAAAATCAGATCTATTAAAAAGAAAAAAGAAACACCTACTTTAGCCCGAACTTGACGTTCCAAAGACATTTTTTTATGTGTTTGTGATTAGATTTCTTATCTACCTTGGCACTTGTGAATTGAAAAACTGAAATGTTATAGAGACGTCGGGACGCTTATATACAGAAGCTGGTACAGATCCCACTACGGATCCAACAATCCAACGTCACTGTTGGGTTGTCTTAGATCTCTATATTTAGTAGATTATTCAGTTTTCAATATTTACAAAATTTTCGTATAGTTGCAAAATATTCTAGAAGAATTAAATTCCTTTGCTTTTAATGATTCGACTGTTAAATAAAACAATTATTTAATTTATTCCCTCAATTTTATTTATACACAAACTTATTACAGTAATGGACTAGATTTGTGGATTAAGAATGATGGGAATGTGAACAACTTTGAAAATTACACGACTAGAACACAAAGATATCCTTTTCTTCTCCATAGTTTTTTTTATCGTAAATAATAATATTCATAATAATAATGATAATTGAATTTGGAATTTATATTTACAAATTTACAATTACTTAAAAAATACAAAGACACAATATCTTAATATATAACAGTTGTTTACTAACTATATACAGTGAAATCCAAAAATTCCTTCTTTTGCAATTAAATCCGTATACTAAAATCGTATAATTCGATAGATTAAGAAATTTGTGACGGATTTCCGAGAATTTCTAAGACAATTCCAGAAATATCCAAATTGTAGGTCAAGTTCTTATTTAAATCTCCAGTTTGGCACACGAATCTAAACTGTATTTACACAATTTTTATTACCAGTTTCTTGAGTAAAATTATTAAATTATAATAATGTGTTGATTTTGAAACATTATTGCTCTTTTATTGTATATCAGATGCTAGTTTATTGTTGTTTTTCTCTACAAAAATTAATAAACAAATCCTAAAAACTTGACCTTATTTTACAGAAAAGTGTTATCTTTCAATTTAAATTACTTTCACTGCCAATAACCTGCCTCAAATCAAACTTGAGTGACATCCAAAAATCAATTTAAATTCAACTTTTCTATCATCATCTCTGAAATTGTCCATATTTTTTTTTTGTCATTTATTATTACTTAAATTATATTCTAATATATTTCTAATTATATCTATGGACTTAGAATAAGTGGTTGGCGGCGGTTGCAGCAGTAGCGGTCGGTTTCAGATGATCACCTAAAAGGTAGGATGCCGCCCCACTGCTAGCACCCAATAGTGATGTAAATGGTGACGAAAGGGCGGCAGCTGCAGCAGCAGCAGCATGTGATCCATGATGCGACTGTAAATGGGCCGGTTGTGATGATAAAACTTTGTTTGCTTGATGGACTAGTAGGGCGGTATTACAAGATTGAGGACTCATTGACCATTTGTTTGAGATGAGCGTATCATCAGTTAATTTACCTGAAATAATGAAAAACCTCTATTGGAAAAATACTTCCTCTTTGGGTAATATAAAAGTTAAGAATTTAATACGCCCTTTACTTTCGCTGGTAATTAATTACCGTGGCCAGTTAGATTTGCGACTGGCACATAGAAGAACTCTTCTCATCAAATAATATGACATCAGATTGCCGGCTCGAGCGGCAGTTCCTCCAGTACCCGGCTAAAGAGTTGACAGTAATGGAAATAAATGAGCGGCAGCGGGCAATTTTCTAGATTAAATGTCAGAATGGCGCGGCGAGCTGTCCTGCTGGTTTGCTCTCCTACTACTACTACTACTACCACCACCGCGGCTGCCGCAGATAGCTGCTACACCGTTGTCTTTCTACTGCTGTACTGTTGTTGCTTGCTACTGCTGCTGATAATCCTATTTAGTATTGCAACAGTAGCTGGTGGCTGAAAGCAGTGGTAGCAGCGGTGGCGGTGTCGGTGACGGCGGCGGCAGCGGCGGCGCAGACCCTCCCACTTATTGAGAATGAATAACGCGCATATATGAAATGTTTTGATGCCGGCCAGATGCTCCCTAGATTTATCACCCGAATATAAAAATAATATTGTCTCTTTCGATTCCATAAAATGGCAAATTTTGATGCATTACTAGAAGATGCTCTTTCAATTTTTGATAACTGCGTTCCTTTTCCAATCGCATTAAATATGAATTATTTAAAAAGAAAAGAATAAAAGGTAATTACCATTACTACCATTGACCGGTTTAATATCATTGGAAGACTGTTGACTGGAAATACTGCTCGTATTTGAATTAGGAGTTGTTGAAATATTTGAGTGCGGTGATCCAGGTTTGATATCTTTATTTCCTGATAAACTTTTCCCATTACTATTCGATTCTGCTTTGATGTTATTTGGAGGATTTGCGTTTTCATTAGTATTATTTGAAGCTTTCTGTTGTGCTAGACGTTCTTGTTTGCGAAATTTTGCTCGACGATTTTGAAACCACACCTAGAAAAACAAAACAATTTCCCTTTAAAATCTTTGAAAATCATCAACTATGATGTCAATATTTGAGAAGTGAATCGAAATTACGGTACGAAATTCTACGATAATCGTTTAGTAAAGTAGAAAGTTTCATGTACGGAATCGATAAATTACCATGACAGTCGTCTCTGTTGAGACCGTCCTGGAATTCTGCCGAAACGACCCCCCATCTAGATTTATTCTGAAAACTCCCAACCAACTCGAGCGTTGGCAAAGTTGGTTGATTGGTGTTTGCCAAGGATCGTCTTGCACTGGTCGGTCCTGATTTCGCTCTGATTTGAGCAGACCGCCGCTTTATTGGCGGACAATTAAGAGTCATCGGTATTCGGTTCTCATCCTAATGTTTACAGGTTTGATTGAATCGATGTAGATGGGTGGTGTACGGAGAGGAGAAACGGGGGTGCTATAACTGATAGAATTCATATATTTTTTTGTTTGTTCAAAATATCCATTTAAAGGTTACTATTTATGTCGAAAATTATGATTGGAAACTATCTCGTCAGAGATGTTTGATCCAATTATTGTCTTGTCATGTATGAGAACCACTAACAAATTTAATTGAAGGTATTTGAAATGCCTGTCACATTTCGTTTCTGTTAGATCTATGGTCAAATTTAAATAATTTGTTAACAAATTCCGTTGATAACCCTGCTTTGTTATTATCATCGTCATTATTATCATTGCTATCATCATCTATTCAATGTATACCACTCCAATCGTAGATGACACAATAAATAAAAGCAGAATTGATTACGCTGATTGCCTCGCGGCCTATGTTTTAACATAAATAAAACGAACACAACGCTAAATTCTACGCGGGAGCAATTTTAATCGGGGCCTAGTACACGCGCGTAATTACAAACCAGCAGGGGTGTTGGTGGTGATGGTGGTGGTGTTAGCTGGCTATAGCTAGCAATGACGACGACCCCGACCAAACGGGTTATGGGAATGGTAGGAATCGTAAATAGCCAGACACGTATATATACATTCACATGTAACAATGATTTGCTGAATTTTCAAAATTGTAATAATGTGTACGTGTATAAATATAACTAGGGGTTGGAATTTAAATGTTATTGTTTTTGGGTTCAACGGTAGCCTAATGTTATTTACATAATGATACAACTACATAGCTAATCATATGTGATGATGGTGTCAAGCGGCACGCGTTGATTGACATATCGTTGCACATTCTTTGTTTTTTTTTATTTTTTTTTAAATTTAGACACTTGACTGAAATTATTGTTTATAATTTAACAAAATTGTTTGCCCATGACCGGATTCAAGTCTCTAGTGTTTTCATTTTTAAAAAGCGTGTAATTCGGCTACTATACCACCGGCGATAACTTGAACGTTGAGGGCACGGTGTATAATAAGCAATACAAGAGTCACTCACTGACAATGTGTCTCAAGAGATATCTCCCCGAATTGTCATTGTAATTGTTTAATCGTCGTCGGATCAAAATATCAACATGAATATTTTATTACAGTCAAGGGAATTTTATTTTATTATTATATAAGAGTCAGTGGAGGTATTGCGTGGGAACATTACCAACAAAAACAATTGAAAATTTCCAACTTTAATAAAGTGATTAGAGAATTGTGTTTTATTATTATTAAATGATTAGTGAGATAATAATTTAGATCAAATATTGATTAAATTCAAGCCCATATGTCCGGTAGTTGGAAATAAATGAAGTGAGTCCTAACTGTGACATTTTGTTACGAATTGATTCCTATCCCTTTTCTAAGTGAGATATAACAAACCAAAAACCAAAAAGGGAGAGAATCGTTGGAATATAGAGAGTAGAAAAGAACCAACAACAACAACAACAACAACAATACTATAACAACATGAAACGATAATGTGATTTGAAGTGAATGGTAATCGGCAGACGGCATGAGATAGACATTTATTTTATTGCAATTGCTAAGGCGCACAACTGCCACTACTACTACTAACACTCAGTCTAATCACTTTTCCTACCAGTCCTAAAAGTCCATAGATGATGGCACAGATATAACAATTGACTTTCATTATAATTGAATTAAATTGTGATTCCTGTCCTGTCCTGAATACCATAGAAAATAGTAATATTCTAATTATTGATAGAAATGAAATCATATTTTCATTGTCAATGAGAATCTCTCCTTTTATAGTCAATTGTTTATCTGATGACGACATCAAACAATTTTTTGGCACGCGACTAACCGACATCTAACTGTTTATTTTCGAAAAATTTTCAAACACATACGTTGAGGTTATTTATGTTTTTTTATTTTGTAAAGAGAGAAAATATAAAGACAGAAATAGATTAACTTAATTTAATAATTTACAGATGACGATCAGATTATTCATTTGCTAAACTTATAAGTTGATCTACTTCAAGACGTCACCGACTTCATTTGCTCTACCACAAGTTTAGAAGAAACACAACAGAAATCGCAGGCTTTGACAAAATAACAAGTCATTCTGAAACAAAACAATCATTTATTTTTTTTATTTCTGCCTATGATTCAAACAGTGGCTGATTCACTTATTTTTAGGCTCACTCATTCTAAAAGTAAGTACTTGATTAGATAACAAACGACTTAAATAAAGATTGCTAGTTACACAAGTCACGTGACACAAACATTAGAATATAGCGCTTGTTATATCACAAGTAGGACAACGAGTGGTAAAAGAACATCACGTGACTTACGTTTACAGTATTTCTCACTCTATGCCTTCTATGCTATTTTATCTTGATGGTTTAATACAATTTTAACGACGCAGATGTGGATTGGTTAGAAAATTGCTTAATTTTCCATGTTTTAACAATTTCTGCGAATTGTTCAAAAAAGCTGCAGGTTGATTTGGGATGAAAAAAGTAAAAATAAACGAAAGACACTACAATAAAGAAAAAAAAAAGCAAATTGCATTTGATCAAATCATTTTTATTTCATTTACTCCTAAAGGTAAAACAATTTCGTCAAAAACACTTTTATTCTCTTATTGCTTGAAAAAAAAATGTGTATGATTAACTTTATATTTGAAGAACCGATTCTTGTATTATTATTATTACATTTTTTTTTTAACAAAATCCATTATTTTAGAAAACATTTAAGTACAACATAGATGTGTAAAATGTCGGTGCTATTTCTCCTGTTGGCGGCGTATTCTCGAGTATTTGTTTAGTAGATTAGCAGGACCGGCGGCTAAAAACCGTGTTTGATGATGACACATACACATACACATTCTACAGATAAATTTTCGAAATATACCATGTTATATCTCAATGTATGTGTACATGTTGTATTCAGTGTGTAGAGGAGGAATGTTGGAGGGCCGATTAAATGGAGAGAATGGGAGAGAAAGAGTGAGTAGGTATATAAAGGGAACGGACGATATAGAACGAGCAAATTTCGTATGCACTGTGTATTTAACAAAGTGACAAGGGAAACATGTGTACTAAAGGAACTTGCCCTCTTCTCTCTATAGTGGTGGTGATGATGTTGTTGTTGAGCATCTCGACATCTACTTTTGTTTATACAACATTTATAAAGGGGGTGTAAAATAGAAAAAAGAAACTATGAAAAAAAAACAAGAAATATTAACACGAAAAACTGTAACACAAACGATTTAAATCTATTGAACAACTCAATTAATGCGAAGTTTATCATCAACACATGTTACCAAACATGACAAGCATGTTTTGTATTGAATGATTGGAGATTTTTATAGGGTAATACGAAGGGCAAAGAGTATGGTATGGATTATGATGTAACTAGCAAGTTCGGTGTACTATTGTAATGAATATTAAATCATTTCCACTCGGAAACCTCCAGGACAAAGCGACAAACGTCATAGGGTGTCGCCCTGTAATACAGAGTATATTATGTGTGTACACATACAAGATAGACGAGGGGTAGGCTTATTTAACAATTTTAAATGGATTAAACAGCAAATTGAGAAAATATCGTCAAATTACAAAATTTTCAGAAAGTATCTGTATACGGTCATTTCGTGAATTTATTGTGAACCGCTGATAATATGAGATTGATGTTAGGGTAGTTGTTAATATGAAAAGATGTGCGGTTTTAGTCAAATTTCAATTATTCTCATAGAATAACACAGAATGTGGTATAAATTATCATATTATCGTGTTTGTAATATGTCATTTATGAACAGTGTGTTATAAACAACAATATCCACCCTTATGTTTAATACTTCATTAGGAAGAAAAATATTTTCTAAAGTAGACCGAAATAAATCTATAAGTTAAACACCATGTGTGTAGCTGTTGTCATTCAATATTTGCTCAAATTGAACCACCCCCTAAGTGTTTCTATGTAAACATACACACATCCATACATTAGACCTTATTGTCTGACCACCTGCTATCGAATTCCTCTATCCAACTACAATATATACAAATTCAAAAGTTTTCAATAATTATCAAGATTCAATCAAACAGAATTCGGATTTACGACTAATATCTATATGGTATACAATTTGTGTGATACATGTCTTATCTGTTGTATATTTTATATAAATGAAGATACTATACAGTTAGAGCAATTTCAATTCGTTGCATTAGGAGACTTGTCACATTTCAGTTTCAGTTTTAGACACGACATACCGCCATTCCGACAACTGTACCAAATACTGTTTTATTATTAAACTAACCACACCTTAATAAAGTCGTTAGATTTCAAGACGACAATTATGTCAAAACAGCAGCAGTCATCTTCATTTTAGAATACCTATATGCAGTAAAACCTAAAGAAATCGAGGCAAAAAGAAACATCCACAAGACAGATGACACAAATAATAAAAACAGGAAGAGCGGAAAATTTCCGTAGCATTGCCTTTTGTTATTAAATCATCTTGAGGGTCTTGTAAATTATGCATTTCATTAGTTAATCTTCATAAGTAGGGTTGCGATTTCATAGAAACAAAAGTATAATAAATTAAAACTGAAATTTTCACTATTCTTGTTTGTATAACAACAACAACACTTGAGATGGATGTAGACAAATTAAAAAAAATACCACACAGTGAGATAAAGTCTGGTAGATTCAATTAAGAAAGTACAAATTGTAATTAAAAGAATTCAACCAAACAATTTAAAATATCGTGAATTTGTATACACACGTAGGTATATGTCTGTGAAACAGAAAAAATGGGCTACAAATAATAATATTTAGAGTTTATTGCGGTTTAATATAGGTTTACGACCATCAAAACTCCTGCGGTCTAGCAGAGAAAGCGAGTATGTAATAGCATCACTTAAGGGCCATCTGTTGGCCGTTCATTTCTACCCCTACCTGACGCCCATCACTGCCACATTTAATTTTGTTCCTATTGTTTGAATTACCACAAACCCATCGAAAGATTTTAAAGAAACTTCTCGTTATTTTATTATTATTGCTACTGTTTATTATTCCTGTACACAGGTGTGAATACCGGATACAGTAGGTAGCATTTTCTATCTGTATCTCTCTCTCCTGTTTCTAACTATCTGGATAGTTGTTAATCCGTTTATCTGGTAGTCTCAAGCGGCCGCATTTCACTTCCTACCATTCCGGCTATCTGTATTCAATATATAGAACAACAGAAACATATACAGCAACAGAACACCAATGTCCAACAGCTCGTAAACTATTCAAACACTCATCCATCAACCAGTGATAGGGAGCTTTCGGGTGGTTAGTGGACGCTTGATAAAGGGAATTCTTGGTAGGTTGGGCATATGAATGCCCAGTTTTACCAATTTCCTTTATTAATATAATATGATTAATAATTTAATTCTAGTTTTGTAATAGTATGCTTTAAAGATAAATATCGCTTATTAAAACTAGTTTCAGGCAATTTCTTCATAATTAGTTCAAGTTTCATCCACACATAATACTGTTATCTAAATAAGATTTGAATGCGAGCCAGAATGATTACTATGTAGTTACAATTGTAATTTTGCCAGTGTTGAAGACTATGATAAATCTCGAACAGTTTCTCCGGTTGTTTTTGGCTCAATAATAGCTCAATTATGAATTTTCACGGAAGATACTCAAATTGAAAACATTACAATTACACTAAAAAATAAACTGTAATGTTCAGACGTTCTTAAAATGTTTGCTATATACTTGTCGTGTGCAATTATAAACATTATTTGTTAGATAGAAACAAAAATGACTGTTGTTTGAAAACAACAAATGGTATGTGGTGGTATAGTACAGGTTTTGTTAAAGGAAATCAAACACATATATCAGGATTATAGGGAGCTATGTATGGGGCCGCGACCGCGAAATGGTCTACGGATGAAATAGTGACGAGAACTCGCCGTCATTTAGTAGATTTTATGGAGTATAGAACAGCTTTATCTTTCCAATTTCAATTCGTGCCGACACCGCAGTTTTCACTGTAAAACAAGTACCTATGCATACAACAAAATTACAACAATTACAATAATAAAGAAAAATAAATATGTACGTGTATACATGAGAAAAAACTATATAATGATGTTTAAAAATTTTCAATGCTGTTGGTGTTAAGTGGGCTGTAAATGAGAGCCGTGTGACCTCTTCAGTCCTAACACTAAATAAAATAACAAACAAGCGTGCATTATGCTATGATAAAAGATAATTTCACAGTTTAGTCATGATTAGGATGCGTCAATAGATTGGGATCTTTACGGATTTGGTTACCGGTCGACACGTGACTACACTTCAAAGGGCCGTCAAAGCGTAAAAGGGAACAAATTGCTGTCAAGCCCCTCATATTTCAATCGACAAAAATAACAACAACATGTCATTATTATGTACCTACAAACAACAATATTTTTTCAATAATTCTGAAAAATTCCAAAAATCCAAACTGTTGAATCGTAGATTCAGTTTTCGTATTATTTTCGTAGTAGAAATGCACTAAAGCAAGCAAAACATTATAAAGCTTCACAGATAGTAGAAGGCTACATAAAATAACCTGCGAGTAGTAATAAACCTTATATTTATTGATTTTGTACTGGAGACTTTCTTTGTTCTTTCTTTTTCAGCTATACTGCATTTTATGTTGCATATCTGATGCTTTGAATTGAGTCTACAGTACAGGGGTGATAGAGCTAGCTGTTTTGGGCCCAGCAATCTATCGGGGCTCGTACGGCAATGGAATAGTTGATTGTAACACAAGTCCAAAAGCTGAATTTTCAGGAAAACTGGAGAACAAGTATTGCTTGAACTCTGAGGTTCCAAAAATACGAATATTCATAAAGCAAATTTTGAGCGTGCGACACAAATTTATTTGTGCCGACTTTTGTATGATTTTTCTAAATGAGATTAGCCTATCAGTTTTAAGACTTGGTATATGGGATTTTTCTTTATGTTGG